>JAXGGA010004658.1:0-85952 GCA_038373865.1 Uloborus plumipes | reverse complement strand
GTTTGTGTCATTTGTTAACAATTTGAAAGAAAATGCTGCAGTGTTTCGTAAGAAAAGAAAGTTCGCATTTCGTCTTTCAAGTGAGATTGAAAACTAAACCAATCAATAAAAGATAAAACAGTGATGCTATTTTTGTCAATAAAACAACTAAAATAAAAAAATTGCTCTTGGAATTGAAAATTTTCGAAGGGAGTTTGAACCCTAAAAACCCACCCCTTAAATACGGCTCTGATAGAACTATAACGGGCTTGTCAAAAATATTTTACTGTTAGTTAAGGTAAAAGGAAGCAAAATTATCAATGTTTCAATTTAGATCCTTTCTCTTCTTTTTGATTTACTGAGGCATAAAATTTTGCTCATTGTGTTCAAAATTGCACTCTTTGAGAGTACCTGTGTATGAAAAATTTGACGATATGATTGTTGCTCACGGAATGAAATCATATTTTCTCTGACCAAAGCGTATTTCCTTTTACTCCATAGATCCATAGGATAAATGGAAACGCGTCGCTTATTTCCCGATAAGTTTGATGTAGGTAGATAATCGCTTTACACACAGTCAGTTAAGGAGCTTTGAAAATTTTACACCAACAATGATCAATCTGCAGCTCACAGGTAGCATGCGCCCCGCTGAATCCTCTAAATGCAATCTGAAATGATTTGAGAAGAAAAATCATAAAACAAGATAAATTGTGAATTGAACTCACTGGAAATACATACTTAAGTGAAAATTTGCATCAACATTTAATCTTCCAAAATATAAGCTGGGAAGAATGAAAAGTTTAGTTGTTTCTATTTATCCCAGAGCTCCGCATTTATGGGGTATATAGAAACACCTCAATTGCACAGTAAAAAATAGTTGGGAAGGTCAATTCTTACAATTAATCTTCCAAATAATAAGTTTAGTTGAAATCAGTTACTTCGAATTTGTAAATCTGTTGGAGAGGAAAATGCAAGATCACTAAATTTTAAAAAGCAACTTTTTTCACAGTGTAATCTTCAAATCATGATGGCATCTGCACAATTGCTTGGGAAACACGCGAAACTCTTGGAATCTCTTTTATTTGAAGGGGCAAGTGGATAAAGGTGCTATGTGACATTTGAATTTCGCCGATTTACACAAATTTCAATTAGTGTGTGTTCAATTGTGTTAACTCACAAACACAATTGAAGGGGCAAGTGAATAAAGATGATATGTGACAATGTTTTAAATTTCTAGAAAAGCTTTCAAAAAAAAAAAAAAAAAAAATACTACCTTAACACCTTCATCCATGGTAAAAAGTAAGTAAAACTAAAATTGTCACATATCACCTTTATCCACTTGCCCCTTTATTTGTTACCTTGTTTTCTCTCACCAACAGTTTCGCTTCAAAATTTACCACGAGTGTGGTACGTAATGCATTTTTTTTTCATTTACCCAAATGTTTCTTCCACCCCTAACTGACACTACTACTCTCGCTTCTCTGGCGCTTTATTAACTTAAAAATCAATTAGTTTCGCATACATTTTTCTGCGAAATATTTATGTTTAATTTTACACTATGAGCACAATATTCAAAGTTTCTTCAGAGGGAAGGAATCTTAGCTGAAAAGAAAGTGAAATACTTCGTATTCAACAATGTTTGAAGGAGAGAAAAGAAACGACATAAAACGATAATCCAAGAAGTAACAGTTCTACGGATAAAGCAATTACTTCTTTAAGAGCTTAGTAATAGCCCCAAATGATAGCTAATAACATGGCTAGGGAATTAGTTTTTTCCCTCAAAAAATCTGTGTTACTGATGAACATGAGGTTTTCCTTTGTTAAGTGAAGAACAGAAAGCTCACGTGATTTTAGGTTATTTCACAAGCTGTATTGCAACAATTTTGTACTCTTAAACTAATATGAAAAAAAAGTAAACGTGAACAAGCGTACTTTTTCAGTTTTTTTCTTTTTAAAGTGCTATAAAAGTGTTACTTGTGTTTCAGAGCTTAGTGCGTAGTTTAGCTTGTGAAATATTTTATTTTCTGTCATTAAGGTCAGACACTTTGTTACCTCTTTATGTTACAAAATGATGGATGCGAAAGTAAGATCAGTACCTCAGAATGCTGGAAGGGAACGAGAAGGCATGAAAGGGGGGGGGGGTTGAGCTCAAGAAGTAGAATTTAAGAAACCCATCATTTTTTATTATAATAGAGTGAATGTCGCTTGTAAGAATCGCGTTTGTTCTAAACAATTTTGATTCAATAAAGCAGCTGATTCAATTAAACTGGATGTTGTTCTGTTTTTCTAAAGTAATTGAGTGAAATAAATTGTGAAAAGTTACGTTATTTATTTTGAGCTAACTGCTTGAAATCTGGAATTGATAGGCAGCTATTAAATGTTGGAAATTATCTCGGAATCGAAATTAAATATAAGAGAAATTCATCTTGAAAAAAAGCTGTCATAAATATTTGCTTAACACAGTGCACGAAGTTTTAAAAATAAACAGAGTTGTGGGAATGATTTGGAAGCTTCAAAGGCGAGGCGGAGATGTTTAGCATGTTTGGTTTTTAACCTCCGAAGCAACAAAGAAGGGGGCTATAAGGTTGACGTGTCTGTGTATTTGTGTATCTGTCTGTGGCATTCTAGCGCCTAAACGGATGGACCGATTTTGATTTTTTTTTTTTTGATCAAGAGGAGAGTTGATCGAGAGTGTTCTTAGCTAGGTCGCGTCTTCCGATGACATTAATCAACAAAGACATTAACTAAAAACCTTTGCAATGTTTTTCGCAAATTTTGAAGTGAAAACATGCATGAAAATTTAAAACAATAGAAGAAAAAAAGAAAGAAAAGAGAAATTCTGCGTATGATAGAATGTGTTTGGAACTTCCATGTTATATAGAACTTGAATTATAATGTTTTTAAAAAATACGGCAAAGTCCTTATTCACGCAATTGGAAACCGATGTCAGTATTGGATGACAAGAAAAGAAAACTCACGATGATTGAAAATGTTTATCTGCTGACAGTTTCTCTTTGTTAACAATTAAAATACTTTTAATTGAGTTTAATATGAGAATTTTGAAAGGATTTTCAAATTTCCCTCTTTATTCTGCTTTTGTGACTAACAAATTTTATAAGAAAGGGTTATCTTTCATTTTTCGTATTAATTACTGTCTGATCTTCTAAGGTAAAACCTTCCGCGCATTTACGCATGCGTCAAGTCTTTTCTGATTTTATCAAAGTAGGGGTGATAGGTAAAATAACAATAAGGAGAAAAATAATAAGAAGCATTTTGAGTCGTATCAAACAACGTGGAACAATGCTAATTTCAAAAATTATGAGTTTTTTTTATATACATATTTTAGTTGAATATGTCAAAAGGCTATAGCAAATGCAAGTTTTAAATTGAAAACTTTGGAAAATTATCACCCACCTTTTTTTAAGTACAACTACTTGCGAGTGCCAGGCGCGGTTTTCATGGACGGACAGAATGTTCTCTCGAAAAGAATTAAATACATTTAAATTTAAATTGCTTTCTGACCAGTGAAGTTCGTTTTAATATGAGGTCATCAATCAGGGTCGTTTTTTTTATTTTTAATTTAATATTAGTACTTGTTGAAACAGTAGTTTTCTTCAAATTGTTTATTTTCATCTGTAAGGGCCCTGCTCCACATTGACGTAAAGCAGAAAAATAAAGCAGAAACGTAAAATGAATTAAATGGTGTTCCTATAGAAAGTACTCGGATTTTCGGTTTCTGCCTTCGGTTTCGGTAGCGTTTTCTGCTGATGTGGAGCAGGGCCCTAAGTCTAATTTGTTATTGAGAAAAAAGATAGAAGGATTAAATTATTGTCGGAAACATTTGCTTTACTGCTCTATTTATAATCAAACTACAGATAATACCTGTTTTTCAAAAGACTTCGGTTTTAAAAGTTGTTAAAACTATTCTAAAAATTTGATTTTGAGTCATTTATGAACGTCTTTGTATGCCTTGATGTCAGTCCTTTTGTGATTGTACGCGATTTTCTTGTTTGGAAAGCAAAAATCATTCATTATCAATATCTCTGTTCAAGAAACTGACTTTTCAACCAATTTCCTTATTTCTAACGAAAATTCTCTTACACGCTTTCCTTTCATTGGTAATGTCTGACTAAAAAAAAGTCTTTTTCGTTCTTTGTTTAGGAAATTTATGAAAGAGTTTATGTGGTCAAAATTTGATAAGGATGTGTTCTAAAACTCTAAAAAATCTTTGTTCAACGAACTATTTATTAGAAAAGATCTTATTGTCACGAAACAATCCAACGTTCTACTTCGTACTGAATTCATATAGATATGTTTAAAACCTACGACGTTTCATTATTTTACGGAGAAGAGAATTTACTTTCACTACTATTGATTTCAATTTCTCAAGAGATTTGGATTGAATTTGCAGTAAAAAATGTTTGTTGTACATCATTTCACTGATTTTTTTTTGTTGGATATGTTTTTCACCATATTATACTTTCATGCTAGTTGACAGTATGGTATTGATAAATTTGTTGTTTTAAGCTGTATTTAAGTTACGGAAAATAGTAAATTGTCTCTGATGAAAAATGAAGAAAATTATGTAAATGTTCTACTTTTTTCCATAAACAAAATAAAAACAATAGCAATAGTTCAATTTTAAGAACAATGATGAGACAAATGATAGCACAGGTTTGCGATGAAAAAAATTGTTTCATATTTAACTAGTGGTTTCAGCATTATTTTTTGTGCTGATTGGGGAAAAATTAGTGAAAAAATTCCATCACCTTCAGGTAGGTCTCAAATTTTACGTGAAATTTTCTTATTTTTAGGGTTTTGAGGCTCAATATGTGTAGTATTTTTCCATATTATGGCCTATATAAGCGGTAAATTTAGTCTGAATAATACAGCTTTCATGGCGAACATGTTACTAAGCAATGTGAGCACGTTATTTGAAAAACAAAAAAAGTTTCATTTATTTGTTTGAATAAGACAATAAATCTAAACTGAGAAAATCCAGTGATTCAGTGAGTAGCTGTAGCCACTGTGGTATACAGATCAAACAGTTGTGTGCTTTTTTGAAGAAATGTGTACTAGAGGATGTGTCAACTCTCCTAACTGTTTCTGTTATATTTATGGGTCTTTTAAAGTCAGCAAAGCAACAAACAAACATTTCTAATTTTGTTAAGAAGGTGTATTTTGCATACTTTGGTGTTAAACTAGGGGCCCAAGATAAATCTTTGGCTCCCCATATAGCAACATTGAAACAACGATTTCAAGGTAAGAAAAAATTATTTCGGTTTGGGTTTGGAGTATCCGTGATTTGGAGAGCCTGAAAATCACAGTGATTACTTATTTTTGTTCTTCAGTGCAAGGCTTCAATTTGAAAAACAGGAAGGAATTTCATAACCAACCAACATACTTTCGGCTATTCGCCCTATTCCTTATGGACCTGACTTGTCTATTCCTTCACCTCCGGATACCCTGGAAAATATTTTAGAAGATTTAGACCAAATTTCACTAAGTAGCAACGATAGTGAGGACAGCTACAGTCCAGATACCACTGAGCCTAAACTTTTCGTTCAATCTCATCTCTTTTTTTACATAACAGAGTGATCTAGTTTTCTGTAAAATTATACCTGGAATCATGGAAACGTTCAAAATCACGTATGAATCAGAGGAATGGAGACTTTTCATTGATTCATGAAAAAAGAATTATGGAAGTTGTACTGCTTCACAATGGTAAATGGTATTATAGAGGAAAAAAAATGCCTGGAATTCGTTTAAACTTGTTGTAACAGGCTTTCTTGGAAACAAAAAAGGCCCAAACTCAAAACTTTGGTTGCTGAATTGTTACAAAACTACAAAGTGTTGGGCTGTAACACTTTGCTAAGTGTCAAATTTCATTTCCATCACTCTCATCTGGTCTACTTTCCAGAAAATCTTGGGGTTGTAAGTGAAGAATAAGAAGAACGTTTCCATCAAGACCTAAAACAAATGGATCGCAGATACTGAGAAAATCCAGTGATTCAGTGAGTAGCTGTAGCCACTGTGGTATACAGATCAAACAGTTGTGTGCTTTTTTGAAGAAATGTGTACTAGAGGATGTGTCAACTCTCCTAACTGTTTCTGTTATATTTATGGGTCTTTTAAAGTCAGCAAAGCAACAAACAAACATTTCTAATTTTGTTAAGAAGGTGTATTTTGCATACTTTGGTGTTAAACTAGGGGCCCAAGATAAATCTTTGGCTCCCCATATAGCAACATTGAAACAACGATTTCAAGGTAAGAAAAAATTATTTCGGTTTGGGTTTGGAGTATCCGTGATTTGGAGAGCCTGAAAATCACAGTGATTACTTATTTTTGTTCTTCAGTGCAAGGCTTCAATTTGAAAAACAGGAAGGAATTTCATAACCAACCAACATACTTTCGGCTATTCGCCCTATTCCTTATGGACCTGACTTGTCTATTCCTTCACCTCCGGATACCCTGGAAAATATTTTAGAAGATTTAGACCAAATTTCACTAAGTAGCAACGATAGTGAGGACAGCTACAGTCCAGATACCACTGAGCCTAAACTTTTCGTTCAATCTCATCTCTTTTTTTACATAACAGAGTGATCTAGTTTTCTGTAAAATTATACCTGGAATCATGGAAACGTTCAAAATCACGTATGAATCAGAGGAATGGAGACTTTTCATTGATTCATGAAAAAAGAATTATGGAAGTTGTACTGCTTCACAATGGTAAATGGTATTATAGAGGAAAAAAAATGCCTGGAATTCGTTTAAACTTGTTGTAACAGGCTTTCTTGGAAACAAAAAAGGCCCAAACTCAAAACTTTGGTTGCTGAATTGTTACAAAACTACAAAGTGTTGGGCTGTAACACTTTGCTAAGTGTCAAATTTCATTTCCATCACTCTCATCTGGTCTACTTTCCAGAAAATCTTGGGGTTGTAAGTGAAGAATAAGAAGAACGTTTCCATCAAGACCTAAAACAAATGGATCGCAGATACTAAGGTCGATGGAATGTCAACATGATGGCAGACTACTGTTGGATGTTAAAAAGGGAAAGCTCAGAAGAAAACAGCCGAAAAAGTACCGAAAGAAGCTTTGATGAAAAAAAAACGATTTTACAAAGGCTTTTAATAACTTTGCAATATATGGGCATCACTATTATGCTCATTTCAGTTTGGTATCGTTGTTTATTTCTCTGCTTTTACTTTGCGTTAAAATAAAAAAAAATCCAAATTTATCCGTTTTTTGTATTTTTCCCAAAAACTTCAACTATATTTTGTACGAAAGCTCTACGTGATAGAAAAAACTAATGCCGTTTTTGAAATCAGCGCAAAAAAACGCATTAAGATCAGTTAACTAAATCAAAACAATTTTTAAAAAGTTTATTTTTGCAGACCTATGCAGTTATCTAAAGTAACTATTATACATTGTGTAACAGGGCTGAATTGTTGAACAAAAACTGAGTTTCTTGTATTATATATAATATATTATTGAATCTGTCTAGTTGTATTGACTGTTATATCTTTTTATGTTAGAGAAATAGGCTTGTAATATTTCCTTAGGGCAGGAAATGCTTTTATGCATCAAATGGTCAAATGTACAATTTAAAAATGAACTTCGTTTTAAAACATCAATTTTTTCCATAAAATAGCGAATATTATTTCTTTAAACTTGAACAAAATTTAAATAAATAAATGTAAGAAAATTACAGATATGCAACTAAGAGAGCAATGGGTAGTTGAAAAACAAAGTACATCATGAAATTCATACGGATAGAATTTTCAAGTCTGTTTCAAAATTTTAAACTTTAAGTTCTCTAAGATTGCTTGGAAAATGCTATGCATAAAGCACAAATGAATAGTCAAATTTGTTGGATTTTGAAATTTTAGCGATATATAACAAATAAAGCTGTGTTGATGATCTATGAAACCATTAAGATTAAGAGAAAAAATGCTCCAACAGAGCACTAAAGATGAACAAAATTTTAAATTCGTTATACAATCAATAGATATAATTTTTCAAACGCATTTTGTGGTACTGGAATTGCGCAAATATTCTTTTAATATACTGAAAAGTTAACTTATTCTGTTCCTTAGTTCATATGGATTTCTGAATGAAAAAAACTTTGTGGTGCATTGAAAAATGAAGTTCCAAACTAAAATTAATAATCTTTTGGTCTTTCCGGAACAAGATTCACTTTGTACTCGTCTTCAGTTAATTTAAACACTTAATGTAACAATAAAAAGCGATTTATGTGGCGTTCGAGGAATATATAGACATACTTCTTCTGGACATATTATATATTCTGGAGACAATAAAGTTTTCAGAAGGTTTACTATTGTGCCACTTTTGAGGATTTCCTCTGAAATAAAAAAAATGTAAACTAATACGATCCGTGTACGCCGTCAACCTGGCAACAATCTGTTACGACAAAGGAGTAAGTGGCGTCGCCAAATGGCCTTTTTCTTTGTTTACATCTAGTCTATCTTTTCCGTGAATGCAGTTCAGTTGTGTCATGAAACAAAGCATTTTATGCAATGTACTTCGGACATATCAAATAAAGTGCCGCACAAAAAAGCATAGTGCTCTTTAAAAGTGACATTTCACATTTTGTTTATTATGAAATGAGTAATCGTTTTTGAATTTAAATTGAAAACTTAATATTTTTCCAACTTGTGATCCTTGTATTAGGCTTATCATATTTAGCTGCAAGTTTCGCATCTTTTAAGAGTACTCCAAGTCGTGATTACTTTCCACAAAACAAATGCAGAGTTTAAAAATCATTTTATTGCCCATAATATTTTATTAACAGTAGCAATTCACACTTGAATTGGTAACAGCTATGCTTCACGGCTTGGAATGAAACGTTGTTCTGTGCTGGAAGTAGAGTTTTGTTGGAAAGCATGCAAACATTCATTTTCCGCGTTTTATGTGAATCTCATAAAAAATCAGTTTAATTGTGCAACTGTAAAACTCTTCCTGTTTCTCATTGTTTTTTAATGGATCACTTGATAATTTAAATGTAACTCTTATTCACACTGTCGTGCAAAGCTTATGCAGCAATGTGATTTTTTATAAAAGAGTTTTTGGGGATGTGGGAGGCCGGGGGGGGGGGGAGACAATTAGAAGTAAAAAGTTTAATATGACAGTAAATCTTATGATAATGCCCTGAATCATGGTGTAGCCACAAAAACATTCCGTTGGCTTATTTCGTTTTTTAAAGTCTTTTTCTATGGTCTGGTCAAAAAAGGAAAACTTCCGAGTTTGATGGGGGGGGGGGGGGAGGTGTAACGTGGTGGATCTCCAAATTGCTCCCTTGGGTTGAAGATTAATGATTTGATAATATTATGCTAGGCGGCACCTAATAGGTGACGTGTACATAACGCAGACATTCGAAGAGACGTGCAAGACACATTATCTGCGAGAAAAAGAGCTGTCTGTTTAGAAAAGAAATCGTTAACAGAAATAAAATTTCGAACAAATGCAACATTTCATTCATCTATTATTTCATAAATTTTATTGAAAAAATTGTTGGAATTCAACCTGTTGTCCATGCCACAATTGCAGACTGGCAGATATTTAAGTGGGAGCTTCTCTCGTGGACGAATTCAGTAATACTGCGAAAACAACAGCAACAATAACAATAAAACGGCTGCAATATTTATAATACAGATGTATATAGGCGTATATATATATATTAAAAACATTCTATTTTTATACAAAACTCATTAGTAAAGAACTATTTTGGAATAATGGTGGTGTATACCAACAGCATTACATCAGTCCGATTAGCACCTATGCAAATCAAATCTGCTTCTTCTCTGACATGTAAACAACAAAAGCACACGAAATCGACTCCAACTTTACATTAATATTTATGCTTCTACAGCTGAGAATCTAATCGTTGTTATGGGATCGTAAATGAAATGCCGCCGCTTCCTTTATTTTTCCTGATGAAGAACAATGTAACGTTATTGAAAACCACTTTTATTGCTGGTGAGGACATTTTTGTAACCGACCTCTGGCCACCAATTCGTGATCGGGACCCTTTCGCAAACAGGAAGAGTCTTCTGGTGTGATGAAACGCATAATAGGCAACATATAACAAGGAGTGGCGGTGTCGTAAGCATCATTCGTTTTAAATGCTTCATTGTCTGTTGGTGCATTTCGGCTTTCTTAAACACAATGCCATTTAGAAAATTTGTTTAACCGTGCGGAAGCTTTGAGTACAATGAACTGCTCCTAGGAATTGCAACTCTCTTCAAACAGCAGCTTTAGAGTTAAATGTAAATTTAGTACATATTAATTTACAACTATGTGCACTAAACTGCCCTGCTAAGCGCAAAAATGGTATCTGCAGTCGAGCTCAAACTGAAATAAAACTCTTTCAAGTTTTGCGCCATGTATTTGATTCAGATTAAACTTTTTCATATTTTTTTAAAAATATTTCCAGTTCTCAAATGACCATATAAGTTTGTATTATTCGTCATAAAGAGCCCCCTGGTGGCAATAACTCAATAAAAAGTGCAAATACGACTTTTGTGCTTAACACAGCAGTATGCAGTGTGTTTCTAAACTCTTGGGCGAAACTCTAAAGTATGATAGAAAACATCTAAACAAGCAAGAATCTATGGGCACATGTCTCCCTCCGAGAATGAAAGGAGCACTTTTTAAATAGGATTAGCATTAAAAATGAGCCCCTTTCATTCTAGGTGTGCGATATGATCGCAAACGCATTGGAAACGCGCTACATGCACACAAAGTCAGAATCAGAAACTGACTGGTGTTTAACGGGTCACAAAAATCTTACACATGACAATTTAGCATAATATTTTAACTTTTAAGAAAGGTTTAAACCAGCTGTTGATATTTGCGGCCACAACAGCTGTATTACATGTAAATTAGTTGCAATGACAATGTGCCAACTGTCACTACAGCATGTTATTCTGTCAAGCTTTCTCCGATCGCTCAGTTGTCGTTTGCGACGCGTTGTTTTGATCAGAAGTCGCAATTTTTAATAGCCTCTTTAATTCTTTCTTAAAAACTAAAGCATTGTGTAAAATTTTCTTTTGTAATAATTTTGTGTCCTGTTTCACAGCCGTCAGTTTTTGGCTTTGTGTGATAAACGACTAAGTTTATCATTCTTCTTTTGTTTTTAATTAAATTTTAATGAACGTTATACTTTTGTATTTTACACGAATTCAGACCATAATTAAAATTTTTGTTGCGAGTTTTCTTTTTAAATGATTTTAGACTACATTTTTTGTGAGCCCAATAAGGCCAGCTCCCAATTTCATATTGAAGCACTTTTTTTGGTTTGATATTGAGTAGACCCTTTATATTTTTTCTTCTATTCTTTCAACAACTTTGCTCTATATCTTTCTATTTCTGTTAGACTTGGTGTTCTTTACGCAGAGCTTCTGTAATCCATCCCCCCCCCTGCCAGGGAGAAAAATTAGGAGGGAGGAGGTTAGATTCAACAACTTTTCTTTTTTCGCGCTTCTATCTCACGTGTTTTCATAACAGCCAAGCATTCGATATTGTTATGTCCAAACGAATATACAGTAAAACATACAAATTTAATGAAGATGAATATTTTTCAGAGCTTCATATCAAAGAAGATATTGCTATCTGTTTCATTAATGTGCTACAAGCATAAAATTACAAATAATATATTGATATACTAAATTTTCTGCAACAAATGTATTTTGACATAAAGAATTGCTCTTGTATTCATGATAAAACTATTTCTGAGTGTCTCCAACCGTTAAAACGTAACAATTTTAAAATAACATGACTGCAAAAAATATGTGCATCGAGCTTACGACATCGATGTGAATTATAGAAATTTTTTTACAGTGAGACTGCAACTATTGATTTACAATGTAAATTTTTTTATGTCATATTTTTTGGATTTTTTTCTTTCCTGAAATGTAAAACATTAAAATCACAAAAAGCATCGAACGAAAAACAACGACGTTTAAAAATTTAGTCAATCATCAGGGGTAACTATAAAAAACTTTTCCTATTGAGTGAATACTTTAACTACTGATTTACAATACAACTTCGTACCACAAAATTCTATGAAACTTTTTTGCTGAATTATAAAACATCAGTACCAGGAAAAAAAACGGCGCAAGCAAATCAACGATGCTTGAAAAACACCAAAACAGCAATAATAATCATAGAAAACTTTCTCCAATGAATTTAATACTGCAACTACTGATTAATCGTAAAATTTATTGCATACTTTTACGAATTTTTTTTTTTTTTTTTTTTGATGAATTATAAAACATTAACGTCGAAAAAATCATCGAAACCAAAACATCGATGTTTGAAACTATCGACTTCAAAACATCGATAGTTAAAATATAGATGTTTTGACAAGAACATCGTTGTTTCCAAAATATCGACATCGATATCGCACCACTAAAATCAGTCAACGTTAAGAAATTTAGTTTAAAATCGAAGACTGTTCAAAACTTCTCAATAAAAGTCGCCTTTCCGAAATGTTAAAATCAGATTTTATTATTTGTCCTATAAAACTGACGCAAGTTAGAAATCCTTTTGTAAAACTATTTGTTAACGACTTGTAAACATTTCTGTCTTCTTTTTTTTTTCAGCGCCGTTCGTAAATTATATGTTTATGCGTACATAGAAGATAATCACGATCTCTTCAACAGGATGTTAGGAAATCAAAAGATAATCCCAATTTATATCATTTTCATTCTCTCTTTTTATTTTCTTCCCACACTACTACTTTCATATGTATATTTAATTCGCAAACATTCATTCTCATCATTTTTTGAGCTTTTTAAAAAACCTCAAACTAGTCATTTGTTTGTTTTTTTGGCACAGTTTATGCATATAAACGTCAACTGGGAATAAATTCTGCAACGAAACAAATAACAGAGGAGAAATTATTCAGTAATTTGCTTAAAGAGATAACAATAACTTATCAGGTAATCCGTTTAAATGTCATTCAGGTCAAATGTTTACCTGTTTTTTTTTTAATTTTATTCTCCTAAGTGGAGATGCTTAACATCTATTGTTTTTCAACGCTCCTTTTATTGCAAAATAAGACTTAATCACAAAGACTACATTCACATCTAATCTGATGAGATTCCAAGCTAGAGGAACATGAAGTTTGTCCAGAACTAAACGTATAAGCCTGCTGTCCGACATTTCAACATTGATCGTTTTTTCCAGGAGTATTTTTTTTACGAATAGTGATGATGACCTTTGAATTTGATGGAATTTTGATTCAGTTAGTCAATATACATTTTTTTCTCAATAATAAGTTTCCGGAGAAATGCGTTTTGATTTTTCTTTTCTGTTTCTTCAAACAAAAACCAAATAGATGTTCAGAATACTGAAATGTCCTCCATTTTTCCATGTCAAGAATCTATCTAAAATCTTATAAGGATGGACAAAATCAAATGATTGAAAAATCAAGTTATTCTGGTATTTGTATTATCAGCTAACCGAGTAATTTGTTGAATGACTCTTTTGAATGTTTTCGTAATCGAATTGTCAATTATCGCGAGATTCTGTCAAATGCTATCATAATCAAGTGATCGATCTAATGATTTTCTCGAATTGACTTTTAAGTCCATTGATCGGCTACTGACACATTATGTCACATAATTTTACAATTAACTTATCAGCTATTAGCTATAGTTATTTCAAAGATTCTATAACCGTCATCTGTTTAAGCATTTTATTAAATGGATATCAATTATCCAAAAAATACCCCTCGGCAACCAGTTCTGTGAATTGAACACTCATCGTAAAAATCCGTCGTTCAAGAAATCATTCGAATCTGACTATCATTCGATTGTTCGGTTATGAACTTATTTGAAAGAATTACTTGTGTGATAACATTTATTCAATTACAATGATATTCTATTATGAGGTCATTCGAAGTAATCGCTAGAGTTTGAAATCTTACATGTCAGTTCTCGATTAATCCTGAATAATTAACTGAATGGTTCGTTTGCCCATCAGTAATATCCAAGTAATAGGGGTTGCAACTGCACTACATTAAAAGTGAGGGTCAGAACAACGTGGAATATTTACCATGGCCTAACCAAAATTGAAGTGTAAGCAGAAAAAAATTTTAAGCCACCAGCGGGAACTGTAACAATATCATTTGCAGCCAGTATTTTATTACAGTGTCGGCATCTTTTCGCTTGAAGTTCTAAAAGATTTTTTAAATAAGTACAGGAATTAACGTGAAAAATTATTTTTAATCAATTAGTTCATAAAGTAAGCTGTATCTTCATATTGGTGGAAAATATTTCATCAATTATTCATCGATATTTGTTCATATTAAGGTCATTAGTTAGTTTTTTTTAACGTGACGACAGACATATGATTTTTAAACACTCTTTTTTTTTCATTTAGTCTACTTATTGTGGTTCGTTACTGCTAATTTTGCTCTTTAACCGCCATTAATAACTGAGTTTGATTTTATTCCAGAAATAAGCCATATGACACAAATGAGAATATTAATTGTCACTGTGGTTTATGGCTTTTAATCTTAAAATTTTATCTATTTATGAACCAGTTTTAAAGTTAAAAGACTTCCTTAAAACATACGAAAAACGGGTTAAATCTCTATTGAAATATTAAAGTGTTTCCAGACATTAAAAAAGGGAGATGAGCTGAGTAAACAGCCAGACAGTGAAAAAGGAAACTATTTTTATCTTCCATCCTTTATTCAGAATATCGTAATTATTCCAGCGAAAAGAAGTTGAAAGGGAACTGAAATTTTAATCCATTTCTACAAAGCATCTTTGACATTTCTTCTATTATTCAGAACAGTGGTTTGCAGCTTTTGGGATGCATTAAATTACACCGATACTTCAACTTCTCTTTTCGGTATTGTCGACTCTGACACATTTCTAAACGAATCGTGATTCGAACGTTCTTCCGAAAATAACATCCAGGTAGAGAAACGTTTATCCCAATCGTGCATCGATTCCTTCTTTTGCTCGTTTGAAAATCAAACTTTTTTGGAAGTGCTTATTAACAGAGGCATGAAAGAAAGTGAAACAAATGAATCTGCATAAATTGTATTTCATTTCAGAAAATGATTGTAATTTGGAACTCCACACTGTGTCGTTCACGCGCCAACCTTTCACCCCGGTGAGCTATTTTCTGCGCCCCCCTCTTTCGGAAGGCCCGACGATATAGGTCGATTGGGAAGAAAATTTCCCTTCGGCCACTGCAGGGTGATAACTTACCGTTTTAGGTCACAAAATGCAACATTAGTCAGTGGTTCACACATTTCTTTAGATTTGTATCAAACCATTATGGATCATTTCCAATGCGAGAAATTTTATTTAACTGTCTTAAAATGTAAGGAAGAAAATGTAAACGAGAATTTTATGCATAGTAATTTGCAACTGTTTTGCGCTTTGAGAATGATATGGGCGAAAGAAAAATGATGTCTTTCAGATCTAAAGGGGGAATAGAATTTCGTGGTACGTGTGTTACGTTAGACGTTGCTTTAGGATTTCCTAAAGCAATTTTTTCCACCTTTCTTTGAATTTTTATCAAACCTCTACAGATCATGTGAAATGTGATTAATCTTATTTAATTGTATCAAACAAAAAATGAGAAGGAAATGTTAATGTGAATTTTATGTTGTAATTTTGTCATTTCGAGCTTTTGTGTTGTGGTATAGAAGAAAGTCGTTGATGAAGGATATGGACGAATGGCAAATCATATCATTCAGACTTAGAAAAAATAAAAAGAAAGAAACTTCACGTTACATTAGTCACTGGATTCTTTGCATTTGTACAGAACTAGGGATGCACCGATTAGCAAATTGGCCGATTACCGATTACCGATTAATCGGCTAATGATAATCGGCCGAATGATCAGCAGAGCTGATTAATGATTAGGATTATTATTTTTAACATTGCAAATTTCCCCATCACTGTTTTTTCCTCCCTTTCTTTTTTCCGATTTCAGAAATAGTTACATATTTATTTCTGAGAAGATGTTTTTCTCCAATTTTCCCAAAATACATAATTTCAAAATTTTATCAAATTTATTTGAAACATTTTTCATATTTTTGTAAATAAAATTACATATACACTCTAAAAATGAAAATTGTTTAAAAAAATTAGGAGGGGGGGGGGGCTGTGGTGAGCACTTTAATTTAGGAGTGTTCTTAATTTAAATTTATTTTTCAATTATAAGTAGCCACTTCATTCAAGATTTTTATTATTTCAAAATTACAGGTTATCTAAAAGCTTTTAGCTAAGGAGAAAAGTATCGGCACATAAAAAAAATGTTGCAACATTGTCAAAATGTGTATATTTATTCAAAATAGGAATATTAAATTATTAAATCATTTTTATCAACTGAGAGAATTATTATTGTTATTATTATTATTATTATTATTATTATTGTTATTATTATTATTATTATTATTATTATTATTATTATTGTTATTATTATTATTATTACTACTATTTTGTATTTCAGTCTTTGAATTATAATTTTTTTATTTACTACACTCCACTTTCGTACTACATGTTATACTTGTGTTTGCAGAAAATTATTTATTCCTTGCTTTTAAATTTACTCATCGTAATTTCTTCCCTGAAGTAATTTGTTTTTAAACATTCGACTGGTTGTAAATGAAATGAAGTACTTATGCTTTCGCATTCCAATTTAAAAATTCAGGGTGTCAACAGAGGGTTTTCTTTTAATGTTTCAATCAGTTTTACACAAAAATATTTGCTTTGTTTTTACTCTGTGTACTTTCAAATTGCGTGTTATAGTAAGGATTGCCGAAAACTACATTTATTTACTGTTAATACGACTAAAAGTATAATTAAAAAAGTTTTTTTTGCCGATAAATCGGCGCGATTTTACCGATTATAATTAATCGGCAAGGTGGCCGATTATGGCCGATTAATCGGTGCATCCCTATATAGAACCATTATGGAACATGTTCAGTGTGCCAGAATTCCTTTTAAAATACTGTCTTAAAAAGAAAATGTTAATGATAACTTCATGTTTTGTAGTTTTACTATTTTAAGTTTATGTGTTATGATATGGAAGAGAGTCGTTGATTGAAAGAAAGGAAGAAATGCAAATGATGTCATTAAAACATAAGCGGAAAAAAAAACTTCATATAACATTTGTCATTGGCTGGGATTCACACATTCCTTTGGATTTGTAGTAAGCTATTGTGGCTCACGTTCAATGTGAGGAATTTTATTTAAATACACATAAAAAAAGAAAGGAAATGTTAAAACGAATTTATGTGAGGTAATTTTACTATTTCGCGCTTTCGTGTTGTGATATAGAAAAAAGTCGTTGATGCGCGATAAGGAAGAAAGGCAAATGACGTCAATCAAACCTAAGCAGAAAAGAAATTTTATGAAACATTATTCATTGTTTTGAATTCTTAGACTTCTTTAGATTTTTATCAAACCATTGCAGATCATGGCCATTCTTTAACTGCCACCCAATACAGGCAGAAGGAAAAATGTTAACACGAATTTTTCGTTTCGTACTTTCGCCATGTCACACTTTCGTGTTACGCTATGCAAGAAAGGCGTTAACGTATAATGTAGAAGAAAAGCAAAAGATATGATTCAAACATAAGTGAAAAAGAAGTTTCATGTTGATTTATTGGAATATCTACTGTAGACATGTTTTTTTTTCACTGATTACTTACCATAAAAGAAAACAACCATAAAGTAAGTCAAAATGTAAGAGCGTAAATATTTACTAGGCGTTGGACGCGAAAAAGCAGAATAATTGCGTGCTACGTTCTTTGAAAACCAGTAGATGAAAGTGCGTGGGCCTATTTGTATTATTGGCTAGGTTAGAGTGTTTTGATTGGTGGGTGGATTTTTTTGAAAGTTAGTGCTGAGGTGGAGTGTACGTAAATTCATCATTACATTTATTTTGTACTCTGCAATATTTAGCAAATTAAAGTTTGAAATAAACTATATTTTTTTTTATAAATCTAAAAATTATTTTCATAAGCTTCTTTTGAACTAAAAGGTATGAAATAAAATAAGCATATGGTTTATTGATTACATCACTCAAAAATGGCAGTTGGAATCTTCGTATTTAAGTTAAGGCAGGGATTCAAGTGAAACAGGCAATCGCAAATTACAATCGCGACTGGAAATGAATTACATTAGAACGTTTCTTGATAAAAACATCGTGACGTCAGCGTGACGTTTGCCTATGAAAAGCGAGCTAGATAAAACGTCACAGCCTACTTGGCGAATAAGAGGAGATCGCTGAGTACTTGTGAGCTCTTATTGGCTCCACCCGTAGTGACGTCATGCCAATTTAAGTTGATGATAATGTAATTCACTTCCAGTAGCGATTGCAATTCGAAGCGATCGCAGTGCTGTTTCACTTGAATCCCTGCCTAAATCTAGATTATCCATTGAAATTCAAGATAAAAATTAAGATAAGAAGATAAGTGGTAGGTATATATAGTAAAAGCTGTTCGCACTAAGCTGTATAGGGGAAACTAGGGAGACTTGATCCAACTTTTGGGTTTTAATTTTTAATTTTTTGTGTAATAGTTGAGCATATATATATATATACGATAATATTTAGAGCTCAATAAAAAATATATGTAAATAGTACGTGATTCCGAACATTATTGTGAATTGAAAGTGTTCAAAAATTTTTCGGGCTCTGGTGCAAAAATTAAATTAAGCCAAAAAGTAATTAAGAAACTTCACTACCGCTAATTGGGTGTGTTCGACTGGAGTTACCGGTTACCCCGGATGGTTAATTTTATGCCATTTCATGACATCAGTGGTTAGTGAGGTGAGTGTCCATAGAATGTTTTCATTTGAACACCGAGCTAACTGGTCACTCTATTCGAACACCGCCCATTGTAAAACTGATATTTTTTGACATAGGACACAGTTGCTCCAAAGTATACAGATATTTTACAGCTGACAAAACATCAAAGGTAGAAATGTTGATTTTTGCAATTGTTACTTACTCTTGTTTGGCAACGTGCTACAAGCATACAACAAACAGAGTTCTGGGGCCTCAACGGCGCAATGGGTCTGCCCGTCAGTTTGTAATCTCAAGAGGCGCGGGTTCGATTCTCGCCCTTGCCCTGGGTGTAATTTCCTTCTCTGTGCTGTAAATTCTTTCCTTCAATAAAATCTGTATTGTACTATCTGTGGAGGCAAGGCGCATAGTACGCAGTCCTCATGTGTGTCGAAGTTTATTGACTTCTAGAATAGAATAGAATAGAAACAGAGTTTTAAACACGTCTTCAGAGTGAGCAATTGTGCAGAATCCTTAATGTCTATAGAACAATAAAACGAATATTTGAAAATGCAAAATCATTTCAATGTCTGATTCTGTTATAGGCAGTGCAATTGTGTAAATCGGTCACGTCAGTGCTTCGCAGTAAAAAAAAATACCGCGAATAACTCTGCCCGTGTTATGGACTCATGAAACTCATGGGAGCATGAAACCTTTTGTCCAAGAGTAAGCGTCAGCTTCAAATAAATACAAGGTAAAGTGTTGATATGCGCAATTTTTTGCTCTTATTTCATTTTATAAAATACTTAAAAATATTTACAAGCAGTTGTAATAACATAGGTAAAAAATGAGTTACGGAAACATTTGATAGTTATTTTGACCATAAGGTAATTTCTTCTTTCAGTCAATGTTATCACAGATGTTTGTGTACCTTGTTTTTTTAAAACTATTTATGGCATACTTCTATGCCTTTTAAAATTAATCTAGATTTGTATTTATTTTTATAGATTTACTTTGAAGCAACAGCACCCGACGTAAAAAAAAATCAGTTTTAGAAAAAATAAGTACTAAGTTCCTTAATTATTTTCCGCTTTTCTCTAATATTTACGTTCAAGCCCGGCGAAATATTGAATTTTTTCAAGAAGCTAGTACTACGTTAGGAAAGATCACGTAATTTGAATTTAATTTTAATTGTATTTAAATTACAAGTGCTATTGGTTATTTTAACTCAGGATAAAAATACTGATTGTGAAAACACAAATCTTTAGGACATTGACAAATTCGATTACCCTATGACTCGATACTCTCTGCAGCACATTGGTTGCTGCATCGAAAAGTTTACTACTTCTTGGATTATAATTAAATTTACTGCAAATCTGACAATGTTTGTTGTTCTGAGCTACATCTATAATTCTGTATTAATTGCAATTAGATTTACTGTTAACTCTCTTGATTCAAAACTGCTAATGCCGGCCACCTTGTATAGTGGTCAAAAAGTCTGACTGGGAATGAGGTGGTCCCGGGTTCGAGTCCCGGCTCAGACATGAATGTATTTTCTCTCTCTCTCTCCTTTCTCTGTATGAATGTGTGTTGAGAATGGCTGCCTACCCTATAAACAGGTCCTTATGGCAGGCGTCTTGAGTTAAAACAGACTTTCATCTTAACGGTGCTCGTAACAACGGAAGCCGTACCTATCCTGTCTTAAATAGAGTGGATTTATCTACTCAGGCTCGAGTACCCGTATGACGCAAGTAAAAACAACAGCAAAAAAACTTCTGCTTAAATTCTTGTAAATTTATTTGATGAAATGTTTGATTTTTAATGGTGGGAACTACCTATTTCTGTGCGTTGCATATTCGTTCAAAAATGTAATACTAAGAACTTACTTTTGCTCGTTCAATAATTTTTTTTCAATGATAATTCAGAATGAAAAATTCTTGTGACTGCAATTAAGTGCTTTGGTATTTTTAAAGCCTTAAAAGAAGTTTACCTTTTAAGTAGTTTGCGATTTCATATGATTTTCATATAACTGGAGTCATATGAAACACTGCTTCGTAAGTCTTTTTTGAAACCATATGATACATCCAACGACAACCATTTTGTTCAGAAAAATATTTTTCAGTGCTTTTGTGCACAAAGGGACCATAAAAGCACTAAAAAACATTACGGACAGCAGTCCACAAGTGGTGTCACACTTTTCGCTACATTTTGACCCCGTCCCTCATCTTACCATAAAGTCTCGCACTTCACCTTACCCCCCCCCCCCCTTTGCCGCATCACGTCGTGTTTTTTATTTCCATTTTCTTCGAAAAATCGCGTGATGTCCCACTTGTAACTCACCCCTATCCCTCCTTTGCCATAAACTGTACCAGCTTTACGAACTACCCTCCCCTCCCAAAGAGTGGACATCATTTGTGAACGGCCACAAAGTTAATTAACTTCGTCAAAAAGCAGTAAAAAAACATCTTTTTTTTATCTAGTATAAGCAATTGGTTATGAAACGTTATTCGTTTAAAACGATTGTTGCTAGTATTTTCTTTTCTAAGACGCTGTTTTGCAACGTGGTTGATGCGCAATGTGGTAAAACTAAGAAAAAAAAAAGTTGTGTGCATTTTTGCGTATCTTTCGGGGCTCATGTGGCCACTCGCAGTTGCGACAGTTGCAAAATTGTATTAAAAGCTTGAAGTTTTTTACACTGAGAAGCCATGGTGGGTAGCTCAGCTTGAAATTCTTCGCATTTGTCATTTTCCACATCACTTTCATTATTTTTTTCATGTATTTTTGTTTGAAATTGAACTACAATCATCTTTGGATGTAAGTACCTCCACGGTGATAATACTTGCGTCAATGAAATATATAATTTTTAAATGCTTCTCTACTCCATAAATTTAAACAAAAGAACAGTCATCACTTGTTCTTGGGATTAATGACTCATCAGTCATCATTCACTCCTATTAACCTCAGAAATTTGAAGAAATTTTTTCAAGGAAGAACCAGCTGAGCTGGAAATTGATAGTAGTTTTATTAATCATAAAAATATTTCTCTCTGTGAGTGGGATTTATGAGTGATGCGCGTACTGATTAACATATTATCAATCAAATAATATGTTAATCAGTTCTTCGTTAAGTTCGGGTTCTCGTTAAATGGGCGCTCGTTATAACTGGATTTGACTAAAATACATTGCCCTGAGTGTAAGGCCAATATGAAAGACGAGCAAGATAAATGAGCTCATTAATCTGAAGAATAAAAAACTATTTCTCCCAGAATAACGACCGTTCGTGAAATCCACCTTCTTATTCAAACCCCATTTAACGAGATTTTAATAAATTATTTCCCTAATTGGTTTATTCATAGTATGGCGGAATGAAAAAAAAAGACCTGGCCTCTGTCAACCTACAATAAAAATAGTTTTTTGTGCCGAATCGAATTTCTTTTCGTTCGATCTTGACAAAGCGGTCTCTAAATCGTTGATTGATTTTATATCCCCTAGTGCGCAAATAAATCGATGCGTTGAAATTGGTGATGAGAACATATATAAAATCACTGTTATTAAAAGCCTATGCTAACAGATCATTAACTAACAACATATAATTAGCTTAATAGCAAAGAGATTCATGCGCAATTACTTAAATTTTCATCATGCTTCATTAGTAGGGCAATGACTGTAACTCCTTGTTTTGGAAAGAGAGATACAAATAATCTCAAACTTTTTTTCTGCTGTTACCTTTTGATTTGCTTACTTCCTAGATCATCAAATTACGAAGGAATTAAAAAGAATGCTTCATGAGATTCCGTACTTTATCCGTCACGGTTTCCGTGCACTTCCAACCGAGAGGGAAAATTCTGTCGTGTAAGTTGAATTACGTAGTTGATGTTGAGTGGGGTGGTTATTTCGAAATCGACTTCATTTATTATAAAGCAAATTTAAATATAGATCTGAGTTTGAGATAAAAACGGTTTTTAATGAATCTTATGCGCGAAGTGCAACACAGTGGGTGAAATTGTACATTACCGTTTGAGGAATGGTCAGTAAATCATGACTTTTATTGGAAAACTGACTAATAGCAAAACTCTTATGTTAGAATTACGAAAAGATGTAAGCAGTCTTGTAAATCGTTTTCAATGAATCATAGTTTCCCTCGGCAGGGGGTGATTTAAGCAATGCAACATTTTGCACTATTATAGTCAGGAGCTAGATAAATTCTGTACCTCAGAACCAGACTAATGTAAGTCCATTTTCGTAACTTTTCAGCAGAGAACGAAAACGATTGTCGATTGCATGCGAAGGATGGGACTCGCGCTATTTTAACGTTGCTGGATAATAGTGCAGGAATTTCTTTTATAGAATAACGCTCTCATGGGTTGGTGCAGAGTGATTTTAAGAAAACTTTTATCATTACATGAAATTGTTCAAATTCCCTTACAACAGTTTTTACTGAAGTAAATATGTCTAAATATGTAAACATTTTGGTTTAAAACATGGTAACATTTATCGATTTTTTTTAAAAATAAGGGTAAAAATGTTTTTTCGAACTTTTAGAGTTTGTTTCTTGACTGCTTTTATAAAATAAGCGGCTCAATTACAGAGCTAGGTGGTGAAGTAGGGATTTTTATGTGGCCAAAGTTTTTTCAAATGTTTATACGTAATTTTCGTGTTTTGAAATAATTGTCGGGAGGGGGGGGGGGGCTTGGCTAAAAAAACAAGTGTATAAATGTATCACAAAATTGTTTTACGTTTAGAAATAAGAAACATACTGAGGGATAAAAGTACTACTCACGACACGTTGGAAAATAATACACTTTCAACTGTCCAGTTATTGAATACTTGATTGCAACTAGTAAACAGTAAACAAACATCGCACACCATCCGTGAGGGAATTCTATAGATATTTAAATCATTCAACACCTAATTAAATATTTTGTAACGTAGATGAACGTTATATATGTATATAAAAATAATGTATTTATTGCTTGGCAATACATTCGTTTTTCCAAACTTTTGTATTGTGTCCCTTCTGCTGCCGGGGTGAAATATTAGCAATACTAGAAACGTAAATAATATACAGGTAAAGGGCTGCTGCTCCTCCCCACCCTCCACCCCTCTCCCTCTCTCGAACGAGGAACTTCGGTTTGTATTTCCATTTCTCGTTTCTCAAGGCGATGCGTGTATTGATCTTTTAGTTCCGATTTTTAATACGAAATACTAAAACTGCAATAAGATAAGTGTTTTGTACACACTATCATATTTTAGTGAATATTATGGTTTTAATCTTCTCCCTGCTAAGGCCGCTATGCGATGGCGAAATACAAGTGCAGAAAACGATATTGACCACGTTCAGTATCAAATACTTTTCGCGAGACCTCCGTTGAATCTGCGCGCGCGCGAAGTCTCTTCTGACTTTCTCGAAATATGGTGGAAATGCAACGAGGAAGTAACAAGCGAACAAAAACTGAAGGCATCGGGAAGTGCGCATCCTTAACCTATCTCCCCTTTTTCAGATGGAAGCGTTCGTGGCCGCCAGGCGTACAATCGCAAACAGACAGTATTTCAGAAGCAAAAAGTTAAATGAAACTTAATTTTTGTTCATCCCCCCCCCCCAAAAAAAAGTTCATTCTTTAGAGCCAATGCTCATTCATAAAAAGTACAAGAGCTGAACTTTGTAAGCTTCAAACAAATTACAATAACTTCGATACAAATTAAGTCATGCGTTTGAAAAGCATGCAAGTGATGATTTTGAGGAAAAATAAGGGGAGTCTATTTTTAATTTTGCTTTTGTTTCCTGCAATTGTAAAAGCAATCATTTTAATTAATTGGTTTGAAAAAAAGTAGTGCTATTAATGGATACTCTTTAAAGTCTAATCTTTGTTCAGTCAAAAACACCCCATTCCCTTTCATTCCTGTAAAAGCGAGAGCGAATCCATGAAAGAAGGGAAGCATGGGGATCATGACGAGATCAAAGATAGTCTAAAAGTCTAAAGTTGCGTTTTGGGAACTTAAGTTCCGAAAAATTATTAGGGAGAGATCCTCATAGTGATTCTGGACCACCTAGTTATAATCTATTAAGTGTCCCATGCTCCCCTCCCTCCTTTTTACAATTTGTGTGCTCATATTTTAGTAATGAGGCCCTCCAAAACCAGACGTTTGAAGTCCGCTTTTGTGTAAAAGATATTTTTTTCTTTGAAAGTTCGAGTATTTATCCTTAAGTTCAAGCGTTATGGTTCATGCATTGTTCTTAACAATATTTACAGCTATTACACTGGTAATCGTTTAGGTTTTACGAGGTCCTAAATAACTCTTGTTTCAAATGGGAAGCAGCGATCCATTCTGCGTGTTGTAATCTATCTCTTTCTCTTTTGTATATAAAGATAAATATTAGCTTAAATTTCAAACTTTACGCGTTAGGAAACGATGGCGGAAGTGGATGATACCTGCAATGTTGCTGGCTTGTAAGGAATGCAACAATGACAGTGCGGGCAAGATAAGGGACCACAAGTTTCACTTTCCGCACAGCAGCGCGCATCACGATAAAATCAGAAAGCATCCCTGATGTAATTCCCCGTTGTAAAATACCTCTTACAACAATCACTTCTTGAAAAAGGGGGAAAACAACAAAACTACGACCCCAATAGCATTTTCTTTTGTTACAAGATGACCACGATTTGAGGCTTTTACTTCTTTTTTTCTTTTCCTTCAGGCATTGTTTGTTGCCATTCTTCGGTTAGCAATTTGCATGGTATTGCCGACGGACGCGGATTTCTTTTATGTGTTATGGTGAGTTTCACGCAATGGCGGACAAGATATTTAATGTCTTCTAAAAAAAAAAAAAAGAAACTTATTGTGCGAAATGGTCTTAAATGCTTACTTTGTATTATTAAATTGTGTTGTAGTCCATTCAATCAGTGGGCATGCTTTTTAATTAAAAATTTTAATTAATTGTACAGGAAATTCAGCCTTATAAAACTGAGCAATGTTGGTTTTTAAATAAATCTCCCATGACAATTACGAAAAGAAACAAATAATCTTTAGAGCATTAATTAGGAAGGCATTCATGATGCCTTATGGTTCATTCAGAAATATTACAATTATACTTTGCGTATGACCTTCCTAGGTAGTGCTTAACGCTAATGAATGACATAGCCATAAACTGTGCAGCAAGGACCTTTAAAAAATAGTTGAATTCATGGATTGTTCTCAGAGAGAGAAAAAAAAACTGATAAAACTTGAATCAATGTGCGGTACCTTTTGTAACCGCACAAATACATATAAATAATGTCTAACAGCTGTTCCATGCTCTTAAAGTGCATCTTCATTGAATATTGCAAAAATAAACTTAAAAACATGATAATTATACAACGAGTAAAGAAAAACTCTGTAATATATGTACCGATTTATATTTGACAATAATAGTTAATATACATGCGTGATCTTCAAAAGGAAGCAAGAAAGTAATTTTCATGTTTAATTTTGGCTCGATTAATCAAAATAAATCCTTTTATTTCATATTGATTTATATGATGATACCACATTTTTTAAAAACATCATTAATTCTTTATTGATTTTTCGTTCTTCCAAAAATTATTTCTGTGAACAAAAACTGCGAACCTCTTTGTCTCCCATTGAGAACTGTCTACTCCTTATATTAAGGCCATTCCACAAAAAAGCTGACATTTTGTGCTGCACGTGACGATCGTATATTTAATTTAAAAGTAGTAAAATTAAAAGGTAATAAACGAAGTTTTTTGCCAAAGAAATCCCACACCGGTTTGTAATTTCTAAACCAACAAAATTCCTTTCATTACTCTTTAAAATCACTTTATTTTAGTGAAGCACATGAGCTTCACGTGTGGTACAAGATGGCAGCTTTTTGATAGAATAGCATATTAGTTCATTTTATAGCAACTTGCTGTTGCTACTTGTTAAGTTCCTGTTTTCAGTTCCGATAAAGAAGCCCTTTTAACTTCAGAAATAGCTGCTTGTTATCTAAATTGCTTTCTTCATTTTCCACATTAGCTACAGCTTTTTTTCTTCCATTATTTCATTCCTAAATAGTCGTACGTGAATAAACTTTTATTTATTGATGATTTTTCGTTAAGCCTAATTCTAGCAAAAAAAAAAAAAAAAACTGCATAAAAATCTTTGGGTTGCTGTCTCATCCACAGTTAGGTCTTAATATTGAACGTCGCCCTCAGCCGTTTCCAGTTACACAGAATCCATCTTACAGCCCAGACTTGCTCAATCGATTTCCGTGAGTTTTGTCCGCTGAAATAATATTTTGGAGGCAAGAAAATCAGTTGGTAGAGGCCGTAGACCAATGGTTCCCAATCTGGGGGAGATCTCTCCCAAAAGAGGCTATTTGACTCCTCAAATGGGGGTAAATTCTTGAGGGGCGATGGGTATTTAGAAGAGAAAACAGTAGTAATAAAAGAGTAGCGAAAACCGAAATTGTAAACATGTATGAAACCGATTGTTCGGAGTTCAGACAATTAATCGCAAGCTAAGAAAGGATAAAAATTACCATTTTAGGAAATGTCATGTTGGAAAATGTAGGGGTTTGGGTACGAAAGGTTTCTGAAATTGCTTGGATGTCAATAGAAAACACAAAATCGGCGAAGAATACGGCACCTAGCCGGGCAAGAACCGGCACTAATTAATATCACTAGCATTGAAAGGACGTAGTATTTCAAATATTTGCTCCTAAAACTCGACAACCGGAAACAAACTTTTGTCTGCATTCTAGTAAAAAATAATCAATTCTTACTAATTTGGGCCGAGAAAAACGAATTATTTTTGAGCCAAATGAATTTTCGGTGTTCGGTAGTGTAATTTATTGAAAAGAGAACTGAAATCGTTAACATTTAACTCATAAAATATTAGTATACAATATGTATGAGCAATTTCGTCGGCGGTTTGGGGGCGGGGATAATGACATCATGACCAACCACTTGCATCCACCCGTAAGATGAAATTTGGGGCTCTAATGAAACGATCGATAAATATATTAACATTGCTGGAGCATTGTGGAAAAACAAAGAAGTATTCCAAGTGATTATCATAAATTATTTTGTCTTTAAATTGTCTTTTATTATCCTTATTTTTTATTGTCTTAAAGACTTTCAATCGTATAATGATCCTATAGCTCAGTGGTGGCCAACCCGCGGCACGCGTGCCTCAATGTGGCACGACAGAGCAGTAAGAGTGGCACGCGAAAACTTTTTGAAAAAATTCCAAAATTGAGGGGAAAATGACGATCTCAAAAATATTGATAAAAAGTAAACCATTGAACTGATAAACATAACGTTATTATGACGATTAAGTGTCAGGAGGTTGGCTTATAAATTGTCTTAACTATTACTCAGCGTTAACTTCGGACATCCAACGAAAGCTGTGACGCTACAGACAATGCTTTGTAAAGCATATTTGTGCTTGACACGAATGAAACTTTTGATGCTGCAGAATGGATTCTTGATCTGCAATAGTTTCAGCCACGGATGATGATTTTTTTTTTTAAGTTAACTCTGTATGTAAAATTAAGAAACCACATTGGGCAAATTCGGTATGGTTGCACAGATGAAGATCCTTAAATTGTTTTTGTTACATTACTTGAAAATAATTTGGGAAAAAAAACTTTCAGTGTTAGGTTTGTTTTGATTTTCAGGATCATAAAAAAATGCAGATCTTTTCAAATTCTTTGTCTATTTCCCTGCAAGACATAGACACTTGTTACCCTTCTGAAATCCAAATCAAAATTACAGAGCTTTTGCATTGATAATCAAATATAAGAGCTTACTGCAACAGAAAGCAGTCATCCACGTTATATAGAAATTTGGAAATTTGGTACCAACAAAATTTTTTCACATTTACACGCTTTTGCCATCTGATGCTGTTGTAGATTTGGTTCAAAATACGCTTCTAAACAAATATTTTTTGTTATGAAATTATGAATGCAGAAAAATGTAAATACCGTTGAATATTAATTGATAGCACTTAAAACACTTAAACTTCTTAGGATTCTCAAGAACTAATTCTAAAATTAAAGACTTGGTAAAAAAGATACAGACTCATATACCACATTAAGTACAGACTATTTAATTTTTAGAATAGAATGTTTGATGTTATTTATTTCTTTTTTAAGCATAATCCAACAGACAGAACTTATAAAAGTGTTCATTAACGCTCTCTTAAGTTCGGACTCTTAAATATAACTCTTAAGTTCGGACTTGTCTTATCTTAATTATCATTTAGATTTCAATTGCTCAGATTTACATAGTCAACCAACCTAAAATATATTTTTAACTTTCAAAAAATGTTCAGTTTGTTGGAAAAATACAATGTGGCACGCTGAGCTTTTTCTCTCCAGATAGTGGCACTCTCCCTAAAAATGTTGGCCACCCCTGCTATAGCTGATTTGTGATTGTCAATTTGTTTCTTTACGATGTAAAAATTACAGCATAAAAAAAAATTATTAGAAATTGAAGTCTTAAAATAAGAAGGGGGAGGAGGGGATTTCATTCTTATTGCTGATTTAGTGACATTCGAGTGCATGAAATTTGTTGCATAGCTGCATTTAAAATTTTATCCGCTTTTTCATTAGTTTCAAACGTAAGTAATAGTTTCTGAAGTATTGAAATTGACTATTTGACACTTTGAAAACCTTATTATTCAACTAAAAAAGAGCCTCAAAAACAAAATGTCATTTATTGGTGCACAATGACCGAACCTGAAACCGAAATACAATTTTGGAAAGAAACTCAAATTTGAGACTAAGAAATTTCCGAAGAAAGTTTTGATCGTCATAATTCTAAAATTATTTGTTATAATTATTTTTGAATAATTTTAGTAATTATTTTTTTTGGAAGCATCAATTTTCGCTGTATGAAACTTTTTTTTATCCCCCCCCCCCCCCGTGGATCACTTCGAATTAATACTTAATATTCTCATAATGAATCAAGAATTGAAAAGGAAATGATTTTTAAGCATAGTAGTTCCAGAATAATTATCAACTTGATGTTTGATATATATATTTTTAAGTATCAACTTTTGTGGTTCGACAAAGCTCATCAATTGCATTGTACTTCATTTCAAATTACCGCTTCACATTCTTTTCGTAATTTACGAGTTTCTCAGAAAATTATTCTTGACGATGAAAATTCCAAGATAATCTTGTCTTGGCGAAGGTGGTCTCCCACAATTAAACAAGTTCTTCTGAATTGAGATTCCGCAACTCGCTTCTTGGGAAGCGGGAGGTATGTCTCTCTGAGCTGTTGAGGCAAATAAAAAAAGGTCGAACTGTCAAGTGTCAAGGTGAAGGATTTTCAACTGAAATTTTCTCGACATTTTAAACTAACCGGATTCCGCGAAGAAGGTTACCGTGCCAGATTATTCTGTGCAGATTTTAGAGTTGATCCAAGGCGTCTCAACCCTAACCTTTCGTGAAGACAAGAGAAACAAATGTATGGTTCTCCAACCTCGTTAATCTTCCTCTGGTTTGAGATGTCAGAGTTTCTGTGAAGATATAAATAGAAATAGATCTGCTGGGAGGATATTTTTTTTTCATTATCCTTGTTTGGTTTGTCTTGATGGATGATAACTGTATGCAAAGTGTCATACTTCTACAACTTGTGAAACACATTTACGTTTCTCAATGGATGTGAAGAGTGGAATACATATGTTTCCTTTTTTAAGAAAAAATATACGAAAACAATAATGGATAAGAAGCAATAAACTTTTACTTTTATATATTCCTTGTTTCTTAACCCTTTAACAGTTTCATTCTTTTTCCGGAATTTGGTCCAAAAATTTCATTTTTTATCGCCTTTTTTTTTTTTTTTTTTTCATTTTACATTTACCAGCCAAAGGGAATAGGAAACACAATACAATGCAAATTATCTTTTGTTGGACACCTATCACCCTCAAAATATGGAAGATTTGCGTGAAACAATGAGGCAAAATAGAAATCAGATTGCCAGTACGCAGTACGGACAAACCAGTAAAGGCACGAAAGCAGTGCCGTACGTCTTACGGGCAAAACAGAGAAGGGGTTAAAAGTATAATCAGAAGGAAAAGAATGTCTTCAGCCGAAACAATTTTCTTGCCTCCTAAAATTTTACAATGTTTTTTGTCGCATACTAATGATATTTATAACTATGAAAGTATGAAAATAAGTTATGATGAAAGTTGCATCATCAATTAATAATTATGACATCGACTTGTATTGGAATGAATTGTCTATATACCAGACTTCATTGGCGAAAAGTCAACCAACTTTTTTTATTAGCGGTAAATGATAAATATTGAAGAATACACAGTAATAATAGCCCGACCCCCCATAAGTCATTAAGCTGAATACTTTAGTTTTAGTTATTTATTTTTTAAGCATTTGGTTATTTGTTTGACAAACGTGTCATGTTGTGATTAATTAAAACTTTAATGAAGTGTCCAGTAAAAACTTCTTGTTTTTCGCTTTAATATATAAACTTTAGCTAATGTAACACATTTTATGAAAACTTAAGTCTCTTTCTGGGGGGATACGCATAATTAATGATACACCAGAAGGGGCACGTGGGTTGGAAAAGGTTGAGAAACCCTGCTCCAACAGGTAAATAAATCCGTCTTCAGTTGCTGACTCCAGTTGATCTTTACTCGCTTCGTGCATATGATGGTGAGAATTTATAATTGAATTACGTCGATTCTAAAGCGTAATTAAAACAAATAGAACATGCATGATGAATTGGATTTTATCTAAAAAGGAATCCATACCAACACTTTTCCAGGCACTGATTTATGCAACGAGTAATCGATATGTTGATTTTAAACGCTTTCAATTAGGACACCACTTAACGATTTTTGGGGAAGTCTTATGCATGTTTGACAAGGTTTAACTATTTCATTCGCAGCTTTCGCTTTCGCTCGAAGTTTTTGCTGCATTTTGAAGCAATCATCAATCTATAACGACTGTTCATTTTTCATGGGAATATCTCACTGAAGGTTTTCAATTACAAATTTATTCTCTCTAGTTGATGATGGCGTTATGTTTTTATTAATGATGTCTGGAAATGCTTCTAATATTTTCCAAGTGTTAGAATTTGCTTTTTGTAAAATTAAGATTCTATGTTTGGGTATATGTTACTGTGAAAGTTCGAAATCTGGTCTAAATATTGGAATCAACATTCACTCACCAAATTCATCGGCGAAAGACTGAATATTTTCCGTGAATTACCTACGAAAGTCAATTTTCCACACTTTTGGTCTGCCCCAATAATATATAGGACACGCAATCAAAGGACATTCTTCAATACGTGTCCGTTTTGCCTATTCAGCCCCGAATAAGTTTTTTTTAAAAAATAAAGAAAGGCAAAAAGTATTGTTATAAGGGATTAGTACGGTTTGAAAAAAACGTTTCTGATTACAAGAATCCTGATCCAAAAAACTCTTCTTTTTCAATCTTGCAGTTTTCAGTTTTTTGGCGCAATTTACTTACTTTCCATACCCTTTTGGGGCAATTTACATACTTTTAATACCAATCAATTTAACATACATAAAAAAATAATAATTCATTAATACCAAAGCGATGTAAGGAGTTCGTACCGAACAATCGAGAAAATTGCAGGGATTCAAAGCGTATTTATTTCTACTTTTATTTTTCAAGAACCAGAAAAAAAGGTTTTAATGAAACCCGAATTATATTTCTCCATTGACTTTATCATTGACAAACGAAAGTGACCCAGTAAGTTAGTTAGTTTAAGTGCTTTATTTTTTAATAAAAAGAATTGACATTGAATAATTTCATTTCAGATATAAATGATTCAATGAAACTGAAAATTTTTATTTTGGGGTAGTTTGTTTTTTAATTTGGTTTCATAATTGTTTTTGCTGTGTTTATAAGAGCATGAAATCTTTTTAATTTTTTGTAGGAAATTATAGGTTTCAAAACTTATTATTTTTTTTCCAGCTAATAGCACATGGTCAACGCTTTTTTCTTGTCGTTAATCCATCAATTGATTTTTAAAGTTATCTTTCTTGCATCCTTCCGATTTTTTAACAATATATATACAGTAAAACCTGCAAAGTTGGCTACATATGTAAGTTGACTTCCTGTCTTAGGCTGACAAGTTGTCAGGTTCGAAGTTTTTTTTTTTTTTTTCGGGGGGGGGGGGGGGGTTATCCCCTTCTATAAGTTGATTGATTGCCGGCCTGTTTACTGTTGAAGTAATGCATGACAAGTGATCCACTTATGCAGATTCCACAAAATATTGTCTATTTGAATCAGGTATTAAAGAATAGCTTTTACGCTTTTCAAACAAAAAGTTAAATATCACATTATTATTTCAAAATTTTACTCGTTTCGTACAAAGCAGGAAAAGATTAAAATCTGAGAGGAAAATCCCGTTATTTCGAAAGGCATGATTACACCTTACCGATGCTTTTAACCCACACCCTTTTTCAGAACTCATCTTTCATAAGTCTATTAATTATCTTTCATGTAACACGATGAGGGAAAGGCCTCTCTACGATTAAGAAATCATATACCTGTTTTCGATCCTGATCATTGAGATAAATGGCTCACAATATTTGCTTGGTCTTCCCAGTTTCGAAAGAAAGGGATCCAGAGTTTTTTTTTTAATTATTTATTCTGTAATTTTGCTGGTTTGATTTTGCTTCTTAACAGAAGTAGAAGAACAGCTTCGTGCGAATGGATCTTAAATGGCTAAAAGTACCACCATTTGTTAAAAAATATTTTTCCTTTGTCGTTAAAATTTATGTATTCTCTTCTGAATGTGTATAAAAGCCCTTTGCTTTTTAAAATAATGTTGCCGTATGTTACTGTCTGTTGTGATCGGTATTATTTTGATGCACTTTTTATTCATAACTATTTTGGTTTAGTCTTAAAATTGCTCGAATTTTGTAATAAATCTTACATCTACTACAACGATAAACGATACATTTTCTGTGACATTCTTAGTAACATTTACATGCTAGTCCGTAGCAGCGTTTATCAACTTTATTCCAGCACATCATGCCAAAAGTTGTCACGAAACCGAGAGGATTTTTTTTCTTTCCGGTGCTATTTGCTTTCTTTTTGAATCTCAGACGTCGGGTAGTCTATTTTCCAGATTGGACTCGAAGTCTGCAACAGAGCGTCATGTTGCGCCACCTTCGCGGACGTCCACCGGCCCCTCATCCTTCGCCGCCATGCAGGACATAGTGACGCCTGCATGGTGGCGAAAGGAGCACACACACTCTTATCACAATTCGTTATTGTGGAAAAACATAATTTGAATTCGAGTTGTCAAAAATTCAAATTACTATTTTTTTTGTACAAAACATTTTACTACTTTTGAAGGAATTGTAACATCATAAATGTTTGTTTGTTTCAAACGGAGCTGCGTTTGGCTACAAACCATTTGCAGACCTTGTGTATTCTCCGAGACCGACACGCATTCTTTCACGTGGCACCACTATCGGCGTAATGCCTTTACCATCATAATTTTGACGTCCAGTTTTCCCTATAAATGGAGGTTCCTAGGCTCTGGTTGATGCGAAACTGAACCAGGAATTCACTTTTGCCAAGAAATACTCCATGCCAAACGAGTACTCGAGGGATCTTTTACATGCCGCATAATCATACGTCATGGACGCTGTCAATTTTCTGCATCATGAAAATCTGTCGACTAGATCCGAGTTTGATGTTGATCCCGCGTCTTTTGACGTAAGAGGCAGGGGCGCTCCGAACTAACATTTTTGGGAGGGGGAAAATTATCAATTTGCGGAATAAAGTTCCAATTTTACCGAATGATAAAATACAAGCTTGCACATATGTCGTAGATACAGAGCATTTAGTGAGAAAAAACATTTAGGCATCTTTTAAAAATCAATTCTGAAAACTAAAACAAATAATCTCAATATTGTCTTCAAATTGCCGAATCGTCAGTAAAATTTGCCGAATACGGAAATTATTGGGAGGTCACAGTGACCTCCCGTGACCTCCCATTGGGGCGCTCCTGGTGAGAGGGCAGCTTCAATTGTAACATAAGTTAATATGAAGACTTTTATAATGATTTACTTATAATGGTAATAAATTGTAAATGTGACAAACTATTGCATAACACAACCCCGTATCAACCGATATGCCGAAAATAAAGTTGATCAATATGCCGGAACATTCACATTTTTCGGTATGCCTTATAAGTTGGGAATCATTTTGAAAAACATAAAATAAATTTCCTCACTCAGCTCAAATCACAAAGCAACCAGGATACAAGAGAACCCGAATTGGTAACTAAACGGAGAAAGCGAGTTTACTAAATCCGATAATCGTTGAGCTTTATCATTGTGTTCTATAATCTCACAATAGGGTAAAACGTGCCTTGGAGAAAGTTAAGAATGAATAAATTGTGGAACATTTTCGGCGATCTCTCCACACAAATAAAAGAAAAGGGGGGGGGAGAGGGTAACATAGTCGATTAAAGAAACTTACAATGATTAGCACTCTTGCTGCTGATTTATAGGAGTAATGAAAATGAGTCCGATTTGTCTGAATATAGAAGTGAATAAGGGGGAATATTTTTGAAAGAATTCTCTTGAGATTCAAAGATTTGCTTGTTTTAATTTATGATGAATTTTTTTCAGGGAATTGCAAAAATATGTGGTTTTGATTGTTTTGACTTTTGGAAACCTTTTTTTTTTCATTCTTTTAATTTTTTCCCTTTATATTTTTAGATGTTATTTGAAATTTTTTTAAAACCAAGTTAGTAGTCTTTTAGGGTTATCCTACGCAAAAAGGCATTGATATTTGAGCAATACGAACTAAACAAAACTATGAGAGGTGGTGTTGGGGTTATGTTAGTGATAATTCATGGTCAGAAAAAGGCTGGAGATATTGCTGTAAAGGTTTGTCTCAAAGTAATTCAACTATATGCTTAAAACTAGCATGAATTTTCAAACAGTTTGAAATATCATTCCTATTTGAAACTTTCCTAAAAATTCCTTTCCTTCTATCAATCGTCGTTAAGGCAACAAATAGCTCCAGAATTCTGCGAAGATCAAAGGGCCACGAGCTCAATTATTTCTGAAAAGTCTAAAGATCAGAAGTCAGCCATAAAACGAAAGCAAAAGGAACGCTGAGCGCCCGAAGCAGGGAAATTTTCTTCAGGAAAAGCAAATAAGTTCTGTGGCTTCTTCCAATATCTCACAATGCCCACACTTAGCTGATGATCCGTTTTCCCTTTGATTTACTTTCTCTCTTGCCTCTTACCTAGACTTGCCCAAGGGGACTGTGTTGTTTTTTCCGGGTTTTTTATAGTAAAACGAGACAGTTTGTTGTTGCTTTTTTTTCTACGAGGCTGGGAATATAGAGCGAGTGGAGCTATTAATAAATCAGTCATGTGTGAAAAAAAAGTTCAAAAGCGTGTAATCACAATTACTGGGTATTTTCTTTTTCTGGTGGAAATGCTATCAGTTTCAGTAAAAAAAAAATGGCTGATGGTAACATTTATCACGAGGTGCATCAAGATGCTCATTAAATTGGAAGTGGTTACGAATACATGCCTCGGAACACGTTATCTACTTTGTCCTGATAAAATTTGTTTAAAGAAAGAAAAAACAGGGAATCGGACATTGTACTTCTAATATCAAACGGGCGGTGTTTGGAAATTAGTAGGGATGTTCAATCTCTGTCCAATATTAGTAAGGGGTAGGTGGAAAGAGTTGAGTTTCAAAATTTAAGCCTCATAAAAATGTGTGTGTGTGTGTTTTTTTTTTTTTGTATTATCAGTAATAATTTTTAAACTATTTTTTCATAAAATATAATATCGGAAAATAATTAACTGATGCTACACTTGGTAATTTTTTCTACAATTGAAAATTAATGCAACAAGAAAAATCCGCTCCAAATACGAAACACATTTCCCAAAATAACCATTTAAAGTTCCCGAACAATTATTTTCGTGTGACCGTAATAACTTCAAGAAAATTTCGTTTTAAGCAAAAAATGAGATTAAAATTATAAAATTTTCTCTTTCATTTCTTTCTTGGCTTTTCATACTTGGTTCCGAGACGTCCGTCGCTCGTCCTCACACAGTTTTCGAAGGATGCTTGAGAGCCGTCGCAGATCAACTCTTTATATCCGTGCGATACTCAGCTTACATGACAATACTCAGCTTACATACCACTTACATGACTTTACTATAGAATAAATCCTAAATGGCTGGAATCATGCTTTTACTTGAAAATGCCATTCCTCGTACTTTACTGAGTGGCCGACAGATGGTACCTGCGATCGGAAACAGTTTTCTTAGGGGCCCTAAGACGTATGGAGCTTTAGACCCTACTGATATCCAAGTGAAACGATACCTCTGGGGGTACTAGACCAGGGGTTTGCTCGGCCCTTGATCTGGATCAAAAGAACAGAACTCTTCAGAGCCCCATCCCGGTTAAACCACGAGTTGTGGAAGGTACGGGGGACCCTGGAGAGTAAAGTGAAGTGACTCTACTGATTGTCAATTTTTATACTATATGACCGTAATTTAGGGGGTCAGGGGAGGGGTCAATTGCTCTCCCCTGTACTTCAAAAATTAATACTTACATACTAGCTGCCAGGGCAGCTAGATTAGCTTCCTGCGGCATGTTGATGCATAACGTCCCCCCTCTCTAACTTTTACCTCATTCTGAAGTTATATTATTTGATATAATTTAATGTTCATTCGATTTCAAGACATACCACGCACGTGGCCTGGCGTTGCACGGGCACTTCGTGCCCTGAAAGTAGTGAGAAAAAAATTTAAAGAAACTACTCCCCGCCAAGGCGGCTCGCTTACAGGCGCTTCACGCCTTTACTTTTTTCCTATATAAAAAAAATCATTCGAATTATTGAGATGCTTCACGTCTTCAAAATGGTGAGGAAAGTTTCAGTAAGTTCAGCTCGCTCAAAGGAAAAAAGCAGACATAGACACTCAGTTTTTAATATAAGTAGATGGCTTTTCAACAAATGAATGTTTCAAAATATGTTTGTTGAAAAGCCATCTACTTATATTAAAAACTGAGTGTCTATGTCTGCAACAAATGAATGTTTCAAAATATGGTCATTGCGGCATTTATGGGAACGATCAGGCAGATCTTCTCGCACGCAAAGGTGCAGCAATGGTACAGCAATCAAATGCTTCTGGGCTGTCTTTTCACTCAAAAAAGCTCTTTTGGAAACAAAATTTGAAAATGAAATTCGAAACCCTAATGCAAGATCGTGTTAAACAGAAGACCTGGAGTGCCGAAGATCTCGCTAACATTCCCGATCGTCCTCGACGTGAGGCAGTGGCGATGTTCCGGTTAGTGACAGGACATGACTGTCTAAATGATCATCTCCATAGAATTGGCATTGTTGACTCTCCTCTTTGTTCTTTATGTGACCTTGGAGAACCTTTAAATAGAGCTCATCTGCGTCGATGCGGGGCACTGCGCGGTTCTTCCAACTCCGAGACTACCCTGTACTCGTATTGGAGAGCTAGAGAACGCCTGAGGCAATGACTTCGGTCAAATGTTACTTTTGTTAATTGTTCGGTTGTTTCACAATTGATGTTTTTTTATAATTGTAACCTGCCTTGCCATTAGAAATAAATAAAAAAAAAAATGTTTCAAAATATTACAAGTAGCTAGCGATAAAAATTCTACGTAAGTGGCCCGCTTATGAGTTTCGTGTTTGATTTAGTTAAGCCTTCATTCAAAATTCTCATTATCATTGTTATCACTCTTTCATAGCAACGACGGTTTGCAAGAATGGATTTCATATTTAATCATTTATTAGGCTTGATCGCTTTAAACTTGACTACTTATTAATTGATATCTTCGCTAATTAAAATCGTATAATTATATAGATTGAAACTAATGAAGCCTGAAAAATTACCTATCTATCGGTACCTGGTTCGACTTTCAGTTCAGTGGCGTTCAGGAGAAAGAAGCGTGACATAGAAAGATAGTTAGAAAGATACTCAGTTTTTAATATAAGTAAGTGCAACGAAATAGTGCAACGATCCGTCTTCTCCGAAACTACCTTGAAACTTTCCCAAACCATTATTCGTGAATAAAGGTTATCAGACCTAAAGGCCTGAATACCGAGTATTCAGGGCTTTAATCAGACCGTCTCCCACCCCCACCTCCTGTGAGACAACTTTTGGCTTTCGGGGTCAAAGCAAACAGTTAAGCGTCGCGTTGGATTCCGGAAACAATGCAGCCGTCAACTTTCACCTCGCAACGTTACTACCCTACTTGTAAGTTTATGTCTCGTTATCGGCTAAAATAAGGTTTTGGTCTTGTAAAATAAGGTTTTGGTTAAATAGTCTTGAAATGCATTCACCAATTAAGCAACAAAAATTTTTTTATGAGAAACTTCACGATTTTTTTACCAACACCTTGAAATTTACCTGCTTTTTTACCCCCCCCCCCCACCGTCTTTTTTTTAATATGTAAATTACAAATTTTTGACAAAATACAATGGCAAGTGGATAAAGGTGATATATGACAATTTGAAAAACTTACCTTTTACCATGGATGAAGGTGATAAGTCCATCAGTGTCATGTCCCCTTAGTCAGAAATGGTTGGTAACTAAGAATATGTATGACCTTGTTTTACCCGTTGAGAAAAATCCATTAAAAAATAAAATTTTTGTTTTGGAAAGCTTTTTCTATAAATTAAAAAAAAAAAAAAAATCACATATCACCTTTATCCACATGCCCCTTCAATTAAATTATAAGCACAACAATCCATCTTATCTCTTCTGAGTCATATCCCATTTCAAATATATTTATCATTTAAAGTACTAAGTATGTCTGACTTCTACGTCAGTATTACGTATTGTTTGTAAAGACAATTCTATGTTTTCAAAGAATATTTAACATTTTCCAGTTATATTTCGTGGGTTATCATTTCCAATCCGAATTTTATAGTTGCGAAAAATATATAGACTTACATAATGGCTCGTATGTTTTTACCAGGGTTGCGGGTCAGAGGGAAAATAATTGACCCCGACTCTTTTTCCTATGTTCCCTTTTCCGCTCAACCAGTCTGACATCGACTCCACGACTGATTTTAAACATTCCGACTATTTTACCACAAAACCAGTCGGACCCCAAAAACTCCGGCTCCTCAGCACTGGTCTTTAGAAATTCTTAAGATAGAAAGATAAGCCGCATATTTCCATGCTTTCTTGTGGAGGAATTTCTGATCGTAAATGATCGATTGAACCAAAAAATTGAACGACTTTCTCTATCTCTTAATAGATACACTCGCTTCCTATAATTTCATTCTTCTTATGACTTAATACAGTGAGAGAAAAGCTGTCTGTAGTTGTTCACACGCAGTGGCTAATTTTATATCGGTGTTGAATTTATTATAGTAGCTCATTCTTTTGTTACGAAATGGAACTGCGCAACGTCGTCAGCTTTACGCAATGGCGAGCAGAATTCTTATATCCTCACACGCAAGACGTTCTATAATAAGTAATGCATCATTCGAGGAAAACAAATTGCAGCAGCCATTGTGTTTCGCAGTGACAATTTGTTGGATGGACGGTAAAGAGGCAATTTTGAAGATTTATATAAATGACACGTTTTTTAATTCAACAAAATTTTGTAAAATAAATTTTAAATTAAAAATTTGAGGGGCAATTTGATTGTTCACAAACTCCAAAAGGATAGCTATTAACAGTAAACACATGAGAGAGAGAGAGAGAGAGATAAATTAGGTCTTAACAGTGTTACTTCAAAGTGAGTTACAGACTTTTTTCGGAATTTTTACATCCATAGCTCAAAATAAAAATGCTAGGTAATAGAAACTAGATGAGAGCTCTAAAAGATATACAGAGCAATTAATAAATAAATTTAAAGGTGTGAAAACATACTAAAAATGATTTAAATTTTTCACATCCAGGATGTTTTTTCTGAGTGAGAAGATGGAGGTCCGTAAAAGTAGTAATTTTTAGGAGGAGGTCTGTCTAGGTCTGGACTTAGGGAACCTCTGAGTTTAAGCATTTTATTCTGGTTAAAATGAGACAGCGAATTTGCGACGCACTCACACATGTCAGTCATCCATTTAATTCCTCAATATCAGATTGACACCCTGAGCGGTCTCCTTTCCCTAGACTGTCGATGAGCTGTCCGAGAATTATCTTTAGAGGTTGGGCTCACTCATCATGTTCCCCGAGCCATTAGAGGAACTTGTATTTGTGTGCTTTTGACTTCGTCAACGTGCGTTGTCAACATTCTTAAACGTCTTTGCTAACACTTGAATAATCGATATGATAAACAAAATGCTTGATATGCCAGCCAGAACTACAGCAACTTTACTCTTCATTACATATTTGATGATGTTTCTAAAGATGACGCGAAAAACAACTGATAGTTTTTTTCGACAAGGCCACCATGTATAACTTCCACAAAAAATAGGAAAAAAGCGATTAAAACGTACATTATGCTCTACCAAATCAAACAAAGCGCGGTTGTAATAACGCTCAAAATAAAACTGTTACAATAGGGTGGTCACAAAAAATCAATTTTCGAATTTCTTTTGCGGCACCCCCCTAAAATGTGCCAATGGGCTAGAAAATGAGATTTGCAAAGTTTTAGCTTAATCGGATAATATTAACACGTGCCGCAAGGAGGGTAAAGTTAAGAAAAACAGCGATTTTTAGCCAGAAATTGTAGTTTTTACTCTGTAAAACCAAAACTACTGATCCTAGAAGCTTTATTTTGGTCTCATTTTTTAGGAAATTTTATTTTCTTTAAGCCTAATCTTATTTAAAGTTTCGAAAAAAATGATTAAATATTTTTCAGAATTTTCACAAGTCATACTGCAACGCAAAAATCCTCGAAATTGCAAGTAACATGGGGAAAAAAATTTTTCGACTAACCTTTTGAGGCACCCCCCTAAAATGTGCCAATAGACTAGAAAATGAGATTTGAAAAGTTTTAGCTTAATCGGATAATATTAACACGTGCCTCAAAGTGGGTAAAGTTACGAAAAACAGCGATTTTTAGCCAAAAATCGTAGTTTTTTCTCTGTAAAACCAAAACTATTCATCTTAGAAACTTTATTTTGGTCTCATTTTGTAGGAAATTTCATTCTCGTTAAGTGCTATCCCATTCATTTTTGCTATCGTGTCCAAAGTATTTATTTGGCCTTTTTCAGGTTAAATCGTAGAATATATCAAAAATAAAAAATTTTCATGCAAAACCTAAAAGCATTACAATATTCAATTACATTTACTTGCTTATTGCTGGATTTACTTTGTCAATTAAAAAAGGGGTATTTTCGCAGTACTTTAGAAATAAATGAAACACATTTCTGTGTTAAAATAGAGGAATTAAGGGGTTAAGACGGAAATCAAAGAGTTAAAATGACAATAAAAGCTTTAATGCACCTTTATACTTATACTGTTAAATTATATAACATCATTTTACTACTCTTTACATACAAATTAAGTTGCTGATGGCTTGGATGGGATACCTTTTGATAAATGAGGAAACTGTGCCTGCATTTAGCATACAGCATTAACTTGTAATAAAAGCTACCGTTGCTCTTTGTCTTTCGTCAAAGAAGAACTGAAGCCTGGAATTAATTTTACACCTCTTTCAGCTGTGTCATGGAACATCATTAAACTATTTACTGTCTTTTTAGCTTTAGTATAAAATTGGTTTTTACACGATTTATAGGGGTATATATTGTAATCGTCCCAGGCTGCAGCTTTTTAATTTCACAACAAGAAAGTTTCAATTTTCGCCTAAATTACTTATTTCTAATATTCTCATCTTCTGTACCTGCTTTGAATTGCTTTTTATCTAACACACAGGCACAGTTTCCTCATTTATCAAAAGGTATCCCATCCAAGCCATCAGCAACTTAATTTGTATGTAAAGAGTAGTAAAATGATGTTATATAATTTAACAGTATAAGTATAAAGGTGCATTAAAGCTTTTATTGTCATTTTAACTCTTTGATTTCCGTCTTAACCCCTTAATTCCTCTATTTTAACACAGAAATGTGTTTCATTTATTTCTAAAGTACTGCGAAAATACCCCTTTTTTAATTGACAAAGTAAATCCAACAATAAGCAAGTAAATGTAATTGAATATTGTAATGCTTTTAGGTTTTGCATGAAAATTTCTTATTTTTGATATATTCTACGATTTAACCTGAAAAATGCCAAATAAATACTTTGGACATGATAGCAAAAATGAATGGGATAGCACTTAACGAGAATGAAATTTCCTACAAAATGAGACCAAAATAAAGTTTCTAAGATGAATAGTTTTGGTTTTACAGAGAAAAAACTACGATTTTTGGCTAAAAATCGCTGTTTTTCGTAACTTTACCCACTTTGAGGCACGTGTTAATATTATCCGATTAAGCTAAAACTTTTCAAATCTCATTTTCTAGTCTATTGCCACATTTTAGGGGGGTGCCTCAAAAGGTTAGTCGAAAAATTTTTTTCCCCATGTTACTTGCAATTTCGAGGATTTGCGTTGCAGTATGACTTGTGAAAATTCTGAAAAATATTTAATCATTTTTTTCGAAACTTTAAATAAGATTAGGCTTAAAGAAAATAAAATTTCCTACAAAATGAGACCAAAATAAAGCTTCTAGGATCAGTAGTTTTGGTTTTACAGAGTAAAAACTACAATTTTTGGCTAAAAATCGCTGTTTTTCTTAACTTTACCCTCTTTGCGGCACGTGTTAATATTATCCGATTAAGCTAAAACTTTGCAAATCTCATTTTCTAGCCCATTGGCACATTTTAGGGGGGTGCCGCAAAAGATTAGTTGAAAAAAAAATTTCCCCATGTTACTTGTGACCACCCTACTGTTACAAGCTGTCCGAATTCTTCTCATGTTTAGCAAAGGCCAAAGGTGATCCGTACCTCGCCAGGCAACTTCATTAAGATTGCCTTTCCTTTTCTCAAAAAGATTCATGCAGCGCTTGGATACCAATGAAAACTTATAGAACAACACATAAAAGGTGAGGATGCATGCAGAAGTTCGTAAATCACGGAATTCGCTGAACTAAAACCATTTTCGCTTCCTGCTGAAATGAAGCTTGTCCAATGACTGCAGTATCGCGCCAGCAGTGACCTTTAGAAAACCATTCGGGAAAATCATAAAACTCGACATCGCACGAGAGAAGTGCTTATCCCAGTTCTTAAGCCGTTAAGGGAGTTTAAAACCTTCCTGAAGCAGGAACTGTTAGGTGTTAATACCCGATCAGCTAACCAAAATTATTTTAATTTTTATTTTCATGTCATATATAAAAATGCAAATGTCCAGCTTTGTTCTTCCTGTATGTTCTCTTTGTTTTCTCTTCTGAGAAGTCACATTTCTATCACACAATACGTATGGTTTTACTAGATATGTAAAATTCTAAAGGGAAGATATCTTCCTCTTAAAGTTCAGGAAAATTACTGGTTCTATCTTATACATTTAAGCCAGGGGTGGCCAACCCGCGGCATGCGTGCCACAATGTGGCATGGCAGAGCAGTAACAGTGGCACGCGAAGACTTTTTGAAAAAATTCCAAAATTGAGGGGAAAATGTCGATCTCAAAAATACTGATAAAAAGTAAAACCCTTGAACTGATAAATATAATGATATTATGACGATTAAGTGTTAGGAGGCTTATTGTCTTAACTACAATATTGCAAAGTACTTAGCGTTAGCTTCGGACATCCAATGAAAGTTGTGACGCTACAGACTATGCAAAGCATATTTGTGCTTGACACGAATGAAACTTTCGATGGATTCTTGATCTGCAACAGTTTTAGCTACGGGTGATGAACTTTTTTAGAAAGTTAACTCTGCAAGTAACATTAAGAAACCAGACTAGACAAATTCGGTATGGTTGTGCACAAATGAGGATCCTTAAATTGTTTTTGTTACATTACTTGAAAATAATTTGGGAATAAAGCTTCAAAAGTATCATCGAATTATTTATCACAAACTCCTTGCCAAAGAATGAGACTTTTTCTCTGCTGGTGACCTGTAGAGTTCACTGTATTAACAAACTACGAACTAGAACTCTGAATGTTTTAGTGACTTTTCCCAGGAAAAAGAGGAGAGCATGGCAAGTTACTCCTTCATTGAAATGTGCAATAGCTGTCCAAAGGAAAAATAGTCATAAGATATTAGAATTTTAGGGAATGTGTTTTTTAAAATGTCTGGAAGGAAAGCAATGAGAATTTCTACTTAGGAATGAAGAATAGCAAATGAATTTAGCTATGTCATCTCTTGTTATCCGGCGTTTAAGTAAGTTAAATTTAAGGTAGTACAAAAAAGTTTCCAAAACTAGTATAGGCCATCTACATTCTTTTATGATGAAACTTCAGTTTCCTTCTCTACTTTGGAGAAAAAAGAATAAAACATTAAATTTAGTACTGAAAGTATCAACCCAAATTTAATAATTTTCCAATGATATATGGAGAAAATTTTGCACCTATTTTAAGTATACATTCAGTGTTAGGTTCAAAGATTTTCAGGATCATTAAAAAAAAAAAATGCTGATATTTTCAAACTATTTGTCTATTTCTCTGCAAGATACTACTTGTTACCCTTTTGAAATCCAAATCAGAATTACTGACCTTTTGCATTGGTAATCAAATGCAAGATCTTACTTCATCTAATTTATATAGAAATTTGGAAATTTGTACCAACATTTTTTTTTTTACATTTACACGCTTTAGTCGTCTGATGCTGTTGTAGATTTGGTTCAAAATACGCTTCTGAACAAATATTTTTTGTTATGAAATTATTTTGTTAATTATTTTGTTTGAAGAAAAAGCTAAATACCGTTGAACATTAATTGATAGCACTTCAAACACTTAAACTTCTTAGGATTCTCAAGAACTAATCCTAAAACAAAAGACTTGGTAAAATAGATACAGACTCATAAACCACATTAAGTACAGACTGTTTCATTTTTAGAATAGAATGTTTGATGTTATTTGTTTCTTTTTTATGCATAAGCTAACTGACAGAACTTATAAAAGTGTTTATTAACGATAACTCTTAAGTTCGGACTTGTTTTATCTTTATTATCAATTAAACTTCAATTGCTAAGATTTACGAGAAAAAATGTTTCATTTGAGTAAGAATTATATAGTCAGCCAACCTAAAATCTATTTTTAACCTTTTAAAAATTTTCAGTTTGTTGGAAAAATACAATGTGGCTCGCTAAGCTTTGTCTCTCCAGATAGTGGCACTCTCCCTAAAATGGTTGACCACCCCTGATTTGAGCGCTTGGAAAAAACTAAAATGCGAGTGCATTTACACTAAAACTATGAATTAGTTCAAAATGATTTTGCTCTTGCAACAAGAATAAGTTAATTTGAATCGTTCCACACCCTCCCTCGAATAAAAATTTGTAAAGTTCGAACTCGGAGGGAGGGAGGGTGACATAAATCAAAAGCCTCAGTCATAAGCTTTTTGAACTTGAAGTCCTGAAAACGTATTTTTGGTTATCTTTGATGTTAAAAGAAGTCAGGGTTTGGGGCTTCTCTCCAGAAATTTTCCAATGTTTAAGTTTTAAAAGACTTGCTAGGTTGGCTGATGGGTTGGTTTGGTACTCTCGGTTTGAAAGTTGTTTTCGAAGTTGAAGGCCAGAAAATACATTTTTAGGCTAGGTTTGAGGCTTTAAAGAGGGAGATAGGCTCTCATCAAAAAGTTTTTGACATAGAAACTTCATCACCCTAATTTAAAATTATCTTTGTGATTCCAGGGGAAGAAGAGGGGAGATTCGGGAACTACTTTATTAAAGCACATTTTTAAGCTATTTTTGGACATGTACGAAGGAAATACGGAGGTTCCCTACTGCAATTACTTTAAAATAGAAGTCCTTAAAAGTCATTTTAGGCTATTTTTGGTCAAGTAAAGCGAGAAGGAGAGCTTGAGTTGCCCCCTTATGGAAATGTTTCGTAATTCGAAGTCCTAGGCAAAAAATCGTTTTGAGTTATGTATGATAAAATTAAGAACGGGGTTGAGGTTTGGAAGCTCTCTCTTCGGAAAATTTTCAAAACTAAAGAATAAGATGTGCAATTTTAGACTGGTTTCGTCCAGAGGGCTCGCTTCGTGCTCCTGGGTGGGGCTGAAACCCCATATTTCCCCTAGTAGATACTCTACTGTACCCTAGACCCGATTTTGCTTGCAATTAACTGCTTTGTCTTAATTAAAGAACTGATTTGTCTTAAAACACACGCATTTAAAAAGCAAGTTCAAGGAGCCATGGCAATGCGGGGAATATTGTGACATTCACTCCGTGCTCTTCTAGAAATCTATAGGTTCCTGAAATAATGTTTGCTCACCATAAAGTTCAGCTTCTTTTTATTGCTATCGTTACTCATTTTCGACCTCTGCATGATTATATTGAAATGTTTGGTTTCTTGAATATTCTCAACTTTTTTTTTAAAAGTTTTACTCATCACTCCTTGAAATATTAGTATTAAGGTGAGATCCTGCTTTAGATGATTCAAAAATTTTTTTTTTTTTTAAATTGCTTCCATATTCATTCCTCATATACCTAAGAATGTGTTGACAAAGTTATGTAGGCTAATTCGAAATATTCCGAGAGATACAGTACTGAACGCAGTGGATGCACGATGTAGTGGTATTTAATGTGAAGATTGTATAATAGAACTTATTATGTTACGAATGCTTGATGAAGTTCTGTCCATTTTCGTTGCTTATTCATTTCTAGAGATGTGCATTTTCCGTGGAAAGTGCCATGCTTCTTTTAAATATTCTGATATTTTCATATATGAGTTCTATTATCACTGAGGAAGTGAACTGTTTGAATATACGCTACTGGAGACAGCACTCAAGCTGGATTCAAGAACTACTTTTATTATTTTGACGAGAAATTTTACTTCAGCTCAAACTTATATTTTTTTCTTTAAAAATGGGAGTACAATATAAACATTGGAGACGCATTAATATATTTTTTAATCAAGTATTATGTTTGAGTTTTCCATTTGACCTAAAGCGCCAGAGAACATTTTGACATGATTTATTTTTTGAATTGTTTATTCTAAAGTTTTTAACATAAGTAAGAGTAACACAAAAAACTGAAAACGTGAATCAATAATAAAATATATCATTACCGTTTTTATTTTTATAAAATCTGGTAGTATTTAGAAAAATAAATGTGGACTGTATTAATTGTTGTAACCTGAATTATCATCTTTTCCCACTTTATTAAAAACCAAAACAAAACTGCGAGGTATCATGATTAGTCAAAGTGGAAGATTAATTTCTTTGATAAAGAGACACGTCTTCAAGTTGCCTAAGTTCAAACCCTTGAAGAAGAAAATCAAATTGTGCATATCAATGAGGCTGCCTCTTGTAATTCAACACGCGCCGTGACAATCTCGTTGTTTGACCTTTTTGTCGTGTCAAACGCAAATGATGTTTATTGCTCGTTACTTTGACAAAAAGGAAGGCATGATAAATGAAATCTGCGGATGAGGCGAAAGTTAGCTAATAATAGTGGGCTGGCGTTGAGCGGGAAATGTTTCAAGATGCTTTAATTGAATTAGAAGTTTATTTGGTTTTTGATTTTTCGTAGGTGGTTTTCCAAGGATCAATGATCTCAGAAACAACAATAAGAATTGTTTTTGCTTTAAATATTTTGATTTTTGGTTATTTTACTTTATATGATCAGGCACAAAAGAACATTTCAACCCAGGGCGAATTGTTTGAAAGGGAGAAATTCTTAATTTGTTGAATGATTTTGCCGATGATAAAATATGATCATGATAATGTACACATACCTGATTTTGATGGGAAGATATATAACAGGCCAAAAAAGGGCATTTTTTATTGCTGAAAAATGACAAGGTTTTATTATTGGTTGGTATTATTGGAGTAACAAGCAAAACAGTGATGCCTAGAGTAACTGCAAACCACACACAGATAAAATGTTATATCAAAAAACTGTGAAAAGTCATTGTAAGTTGAATTCATGTGTAAAAATTTTTCTACCATCTGAGGTTTGTGACTTTTCCAATAAATATTTGCACTACTTTAATTTCATCATTGCAAAACTTGATTCCAAGCAGAGGTTTGGAGATCGAATCAAAGGATTTTGAAGAAGGAATCACATTTTGTCTAGAAATTCAACCTTAAGCAGCTACATATTTCTGAATTTTTATACAGCAATTTAAGAGGAAAACAGCAAATTGACCTCTCCTATTGAAAATATTTTGAAGTGAAGCAAGACTTATTTTCCGAACATACATAAGCTTCCTCAATTTTAATATCATTGCCAGTCAACACTGATGCTTTGCCATTAGCGCCATACAGAATTTTGTTCTACCATAAGGAAGCTAAAAAAGTGTTTAAAGAATTTAATAGATGGCAATTTTCTTAATGGCCTAACTTCTAAGGGACATTTCAGAGTTATATTATACATTTGAGCATTGACATCGTTATAGACAGGCTTTCAAAATCTAAAGGAAAACGCCCTATGATATTGTAAGAAATGATGCTGTAATAATTACAATAAAAAAGAACTGCTGATATATCACCGAGTTTGTAGTTTTTTAATATTAATTTCATTTTTTACATGTAATTGGCGAGAGAATAGTTTAGAAAAATGAATGTTTTAGCAAAAAAGGAAAAATTAGATGCATTCTTTTGGAACCGGTTTGAAAATTTTCGGAGGGGGTTTGAACCTAAAAACCCCACCTCTTGCATACTGCTCTTTTATGTGTCTGGCCTCATAAAACCGGACTAGGATTAGAATGTTTCAATGACAAACAGATTAAAAACCTTTCTCCTTGCCTGATATTTAAAACTTACATTTATGTATCCAGTGCAGTTCGGTTTTACTCCTTACTACCTCCAATATACCATTTGAAATCTCTCTCGCCCTCTAAAGAAGATAATATCTTGACTTTTACTACAATACGTGATAGTACTTCAAATGAACACTTAAGTGAGCTTCATCTTCACGTTTCCTTCTCTACACATAAGGGGTAACGATGGCCTGCAGTGTCTTTAAACAATTCGTTTTAAACTACAAATAATACGAAAGTGTTTCTATTATTATAAATAACTAAAACAGGGAAAATATTGTTTGAGATACTTTATGCTTCTTTATTTTACTGCAGTAAACGGAAAGATGCACAGAACGGAACTGGATAAAACGAGTTTTCTTTTTCATAAACGGGCTCCAAGTAGATTTTCTGTCTTGAATTACAAACAAAGTCGTAAATTATTCAAAGTTTATTCATTTAAGAAAAATAATAAAGCTTAAATAGAAGTTTTTTGTATAATTACCAGAGTATTAGTTCGGAATTATTTGCCCTTATTTTGAAACAGCTATTGCTAGATTTTGTCCTTTTTCACATTTTTGGTCTTTCTTCCCATGGTTTGTAACTTTTACGTGATGAAAATAATTATTGTATTCCCCCCCCCTCCCAAAAAATGTAGCAAATATTTTTAATTTGCTAAAGTTTTTTCTTGTAATTTTACCCTTTCGCGCCCAACGGATACGTCCCAACCGAATATCAAAAAATTCTTTTGGCACAAAAACTCTTCTTTGACATTCCCACCAGTTCTACCAATATTTTTATATTTCTGAATGAACTTACGATCTCAGTAGGTAGGTGATTTTTTATAAAAATGTATCATTTTAGTTTTAGTATTCTAATGTCGACTACTCATAGTTAGTGATACAAAAATTGCTCTAGTGCAAAAAAGAAATCGTCAAGAAAGGGTTAAAAAAGAATTATAGTAACAGAGATCCTCGTCATTTAATGTTTTGCAATTTTTTTTCGTCAAAATTATCTACAACTGTAACTTTATTTTAATGGTTATTGTTTATTGCCTCGAGTATTCTAAGCAGAATTTTCTCGACAATTTATTCCGCAGTATAATTTTTTCGTTGCAAAAGAAATTAAAAATGTCAAATAATGAAAGAATCTACTTTGAAGAGGAAGAAAAAACCTATTAAGCAATCTTTACTATCAAATGACGTCAGGACAACTGGATATTTCAAAAGACTAGTTCCGTACTTAGTGGCAATTCTTGCAGAACCACCAACTAACCGTTGTAACGACATCCCCATATCCCCAACCCCTAACATTATCAAAGATTTGTTAAAATTGGGTTTTCAGAGTATGATCTAAAACTGCATATTTAGAACTAGAGTTTCGAAAATGTTCCTGGGAAGAGCCCCCCCCCTTTTCTGACAGTACCGAAGCAGTCTGTAACTGTTTATAGAGAAGAAATTGTGTTTATAGTCAAAAAAAAAAAAAAATATATATATATATATATATATATATGGGTGATTCTACGCTATTTGAATTCAGACGGCCAATGGAAAAACTACATGTAAAACTGATTTTATTAATGTTTTGTATGCTTAAGCATTATAGACTATCTTTCATATGGACCACCCAATTAATTCACTACAATTATTTCATTTTAGCATTTATAGCTGAAAATAGTCATAAATGTATACTCCCCTGGCCTGTCCAAATACTAGTTTTTATACAAACATGTTGAACGTTCAATTTTTGCTAACTTGGCATAATGTTTTTTGCCATAATCATACACTTACATTAGCATAGAAACATATTTCATCAGTAAACATTGAAAAAATATTTATTATTATTTAAAAAAAATACATTCTTGACGGGCCATCAACAGTGTCACCTTCACCTGGCGAACTTCAAAGACTGAAATTTAGCATAAAAAATGCATAAGGATAACCTTGACTGCGAATAACCAGTGTAATACTGAGTAAAGTTAAAAGCAAGCTAAGTGGTTAAAAAAAAATTCGAATATTATTGCATAGGTTCTCGTTGAAAGTTCCGAAAAGCGTACTGCGCCAGTCGCTGTAGTATTTCCCCTGGTAAGTATAAGTTTTTATATTTAATCGTTATCTAAATGTGCGTATGCATAATGTAATGCTTATTGTGTGCATACATCATGGTTTACGTGAAGTTCTGGTAAGAAAAACGCGTGATGTTGTTTTTATAGGTAATGTGTGATTTTGTCACTTCTCTGGCGTCACTCCCCTGGCAGTTTTGTTCTAAAAAAAGGGTAAATATACATTAAAACTATTATAAACATAATTAATTTCACTTTTAATCTTAATTGCCCCTTTGAATGCAATTTGAATGAACGTAAAAAATGCGGGAAGTATTTTTATTTTAAATCTGCGGTGCGACTTGTATGCAACATGTCGTGCTTTCAAGATTGATTTTTTTTATTTTATTACAACGTAAAAAAAAAAAAATTTTGAATACAGGTCTTATAGAAATGAGCCCATACTCTGATTTTACTCCGAAAAATTAATGAAATAATAGCAAATCAATCCAGAATTCTGCTATTAGTGCCACTCCCCTGCCAACGCATTATCCCCTGGTATCGATAAACCCCCCAAAAATTGGAATTTCGTCTGGCCCTTACCACAACAATCATAAAAATAGCGGCTACTAGGGATATAAGGAGTGTGAAATTAAACAAATTATTTTTTCTTTGGGGACACAAAAAACGCATTGACCGTAGAATCACCCATATATATATATTGTGGGAGGACCACCGAACCTTTACTTTCTCTCTCTATCTCTCTCTCTCTCTGTGTGTGTGTTCATAGGGAGGGATGAGAGCTTGATAAAACTCATTTCTCCTTGTTTTTTTTTTTTTTTTTTCGCTTTTCTTTTTTTTTTTTTTTTAATCCCACGAAGGCGCTGAAAATTTAATTTAATTACTATTTTAGCTGGGATATACAGGGTGTCCACTCCTATCGTGGACCAATAGCTAATTTCTAAACCGTTAGAGATAAGCATATAGTTCATTTAGGTAAAAATCTCCAATTACGAAACGAATTTTGGGTCTATTCAATGTTTTTCAAAAAATCAAATTTTGAAAGAGTTACGAAATTTAGATTTTTATACAGCCCCCCAGTCCTATCAATCATATTTAGTAAAACATTTTTGACACTGTAACGTTTAAAACTAAAAAAAAAAATCACTGTTCTACCACAAAAATTGACCGAGTTATGACGTTTTGAAAAATCAAGATTTTGAAGGATTTTGCATACGGTCCCTTAAGCGATCTCTCGATGACGTCATGAAATAATGCAAAATCTTGATTTTTCAAAACGTCATAACTCGGTCAGTTTTTGTGGTAGAACAGTGATTTTTTTTTCGTTTTAAACGTTACAGTGTCAAGAATGTTTTACTAAATATGATTTATAGGACTGGGGGGCTGTATAAAAATTTAAATTTCGTAACTCTTTCAAAATTTGATTTTTTGAAAAACATTGAATAGACCCAAAATTCCTTTCATAATTTGGAGATTTTTTCCTAAATTAACTATATGCTCATCTCTAACGGTTTAGAAATTAGCTATTGGTCCACGATAGGAGTGGACACCCTGTATATACATGATTTGAAATTTCGCCCAGACAGCACATCATGAAACTCTGAGAGCATCAATACTCAAATTTGAAACTCCGAGCACTCGGCAAAACTTATTAACAATGACAACATGATTATTCGCAAAAGATCATAAATTTATTATAAAATGCTGCTGCTTGTATTAATTAGTTACTGTCGTAAATGTAAGCAGTATGTGTTGTAACTTTTCATTTTTCTGAAGAAATTTTTTTTCTTTTAAATTGATTTAGAAAATTTTTGGGGGGAATTTGCGCCATTGATCTGGGGGGGGGGGATTGGCACCCCTGTTTACGCAATAAACGGTAGTGCTTTTTCAAGGACTTGTTTTGCTTAATATTATCCAGACTATCCGGATTGCCTTTTATCCCAGTTAGTCCGTATAAACGAAGCTGTACTGTAGTTTAAAGTGAAACTGGAGTTGCGGGTAATAAAAATTGAACTCAAATCTTAGAGACGTTGAGTTTTCATGAACAATTTTCACTTTTATTAGTGAAAATTTAGTTTTTTAAAAAACGCATCTGATTACAATTATTTCCTTTGCCATCTTCAATTATAAACAGTTATCAATATGCAATTTTAAAATTAAAATAACAACCCTTTCGCTTAGAACTTCCAAAGGATTATTAATAACCATATGACTTTTCTTCTAGCGACTTGCTGTTCCAGTGAGCTTTGACCTTCAGTTACGGTAGAGGAAATATAGAAAATAGCAACTAATGAATAAATATCATGTTTTTTTCATTTTCTCAAATTGAACTGGAGGAGTTTTTCCATTAACGACTACTGCTGCACTTTTTAGTAAAGAAGAACAATTTTGAGTCCACGATTTCTGCAATGTTCTTATAGTAAATGAATCAGTGTTCGAAAATTTTCCTATTGAAATCGTGACCTTAAAAGGGCAATTCCACGAAAAGTGGTCCTAACACACCAAAATTTTTTCCCCCCATAATACAAAAACAAACCTTATTTTTTGACAAAAAAATATCTACTCTTTTCGATTCCAGCATCAATTTTGAGATAAAATTTTTCTTTTCTCATATTTTAGCCTTGTTTAATAACATTGAGACAAATTTTAAAAAAAATGCATTATTAGTGAAAAAATGTCAGAGAATTTTTTTCATCTAATAATCAATTTTTTTTTGGAAAAACTATCAAATATCATGAACGTAGATCCTTAAGTATGCTTATATCTCATATTTTTTGTAATAAAGTGTTTCATAAGTTTTTAACACCTCAAAATATGCAGGTTACTTTTTTTTTGGTCACACACGTAAGGCAAAAGATAGAAAAGTTTCCCCCCAAGGTCTAATTAGGGGACTAAAAGAAAACTATCTCATATCATAAATTAACTTGATACATAACACCTGTAACCTGACGTACATCTTCATCCATTCGGCAGAAACGTTTTAACGAGGCTCTTTAAAAGCTGTCACACACGTAAGACTTTTGAATGGTTTACCTTAACCCTTCACTGCACGGTGTGCCAGATCTGGCACAAACCAAATAAACCCTCATATATTCCAATGACTTTTTAAATGCAGTTAAACTGAGTTTTACGCCCCTTCTGGAACATTGCTATAACAGTTTAGTGTGATGTTTATGTACTAGTTAGTTGCACTAGTCTAGGTATTACAGTTCTTTCTTTTGAAAAAAAAGAGTGTCTGCATTTCCGTTAGAAGTGTGTTTAGTCATTATTTCCTTTGTTCTAAAAATGTTTTAATACACATAGTGGCAAATTTGTTTGTACCACTTATGGCACAAAACACATTGTAGATTATTACACTTATCGGTATACAAAGCATATGCTATGTGCTTTGTGCCATATGTAGAACAAACAATTAAAACATCATTTTTGGTGCACCTTTTGAAGATAAATTTTTTTCTTCATTTTTCCTGAACTCAGAGTTATTAAAAGGTAACATATGACTTTTTTCATGAAAATATAAAAATCGTGCAGTGAAGGGTTAAGAGTCAGGTCTTTGTTTGAGAAACTTTCCCAGGAACCGATTTTTTTAATTTAATTTTTTTTTTGTTAATCTCCTCTGATTACATGTAACATGTTATATAAATAAATTATAAAATAACCTATATATAATTCGTATACAAATGAGAATTAATTTCGTCTTCATTCTTTATTTTGTGAACACATCTTTGCAATTTAATTATTTACTAGCGGCAATGTCCAACAAAATCAGATCTTTCGTTTAGGGCAAAAAATCAAATATTAAACAAGTGGTTCCGTCCGGAACTGAACGAGCCTACTTTCCCGTTTGCCAATTTCAAATTTCAAATTTGGTAAAATATTCATCCGAAAGATAATGGGTACGTGGGGGGTGGGGGGGCAATTCGAAAAGTCAAACATGAGAATTAATTGTCCTCGCCGAGATCTTTCTAACAAAAAAAGTTTGTTCAAATCAGACTGTTTAACTCAAAAGTAATTAGCGGGGGACCAGTTGTTTGAGCGGTTCAAAGTTGAACAAAAAAGGGCTCAAACCAAAATATTAAATGTGAGAATTATTTATCCTCGCCGAGATTATTAGAACAAAAGAAAAAAAATGTTCAAATCGGATTGTTTACTCAAAAGTTGTTAACGGGGGACAGGTTGTTTGAACGGTTCAAAGTTGAACGAAAAATTGTTCAAATCTGAAAGTCAAATATGAGAATGAGGTCTCCTCGCCGAGATCTTTCGAACAAAAAAAAGTTTGTTCAAATCGGACTGCTCACTCAAAAAATATTAGAAGAGGGGGGCGGGGGGAGGGGGGAGGGGGGAGGGGGTAGAGACAGACAGACACATATATAATGCTGATAGCTATAATTATCAGTTGTGGAAGTTGAATTGACTTTAAAATGAAGACATGCTGCACGCGGTCACACACGTAAGGCTCTAGTGTCACACACGTAAGGAATATTAAAAAATTTTTATTGCTACTCTACGAAGTTTAGAAAAAAAAGAATATGTGGAATACTTACTTAGTATACTTAGACACATGCACAAAAATCACCGTTCATTTATCTTTTAAAACTTCACAGGAAATTACACAATAATATCAGGTATAGCTTATTTTCAGATTTTCCGAGTCACACACGTAACTCTGTATTTAAAATTTTATAAAAAAATTCAAAAGTGTCATATGAAAAAAATAACGCCGCATTACAACTTTTGCATATCTTCTGTTACTCCAATACCAACCACTAAGAAATATATAAAAAATATCGTCCTGGTTTTTATTGTTATTTGCAAAGAAATTGCGTCAAAAAGTCACACACGTAAGGCTGGAATGGCCCAAAAGTTTCTAGTGTTATCAAATTATAAAGAAAGGTAAATTAATTGAAATATTCAACATTAATCATTAAGTAATAAGAACAGAAGTACATAAGGGCATGACCGTACTCAAAATTATTTTACCAAATGTTCAATTTTATTAATTCATTTTTATGGTGCCAATTAACTGTTTTATTAAATTGTAACAGAAAATTCCAAGTATCATATTTTATTTATTCATTTTAATCTTTTTCTTGGCCACTTCCAAGAAAAATGCCACTCTATGATCCAATATCTTTTATTTACAATACATTTATATTTTTCTTTCAAAACACTCAATGTCTTTTTTGTATTTAGCTTAAATAATACATTTTTTTTCTTAATATATTTTATAGGAAAAAAAAAATCACATGATACATTTTTCAGTTTTTTGACCATCACGATTAACGGTTACATTAGACATTTGCAGCAATAGTAAATTACCAAAATTTATGTTACATGCATATTAGAATGAATGTATTACGATAAATAGTTTTGAGAACATTCAAGCTCAATTTATACTTAAAATGTTGAAAATGAGTGTGAGTTTTCTGTTTCTTCGATTTAGTTTTTTCTTTCGAAATTAGGTTGCAGGATACAGAAAATCTAAAACTTGACTTGATTAACTGCGGATTGATTTCCAGACGGGGCATGAAGGAAAAAAGGTAAGAGAATGTGTTTTTCAGATATTTAATTATGCTTGAACAGTAGTTAACCTTAATTACCATGTGTTTGACAGATAGTACTCAAAATACTTTGTTCATTGTAAAAAATTAAATACATTAAGTTTATTTTTGGAAGTTGCACCTTCAACATATATAGTGGATAAACTACGGGAAAAAGATGGATAGTGATGACAAGGAAAGGCGAACCAACACCACAGGCAATTAGTTACTAATAAACCAATTTACCGTCCATTAAAAACCAATAAATTTGACCTCAATCATCGACACGTGTCATCGATCTACCCGTTTTTGGTGATGATTTTAAACAAATTATTTGCTAATGAAGTTCAGTGTTGTTGTAGACAGTTATATTCAGTGTGGTACTTAGTGGCAATGCTGCGATTTTTTTTAATGGTGACGCAAAAACAAAGGTAAGAAAATGTAAATTAAACCGTCGTTGAAGCTATGCTTTATTAATCGATCAGTTTAAAAAAGAGAGGATTTTTACGAAAAAAGATTGAATCCTACTCAATGTCTTGGATCCTACAAAACGTAAGATTACTATTACTTCTAAAATTTAGCAAAATTAGCTCATTTAGCAAAATATGTGTTATTTGTTGGTTACTATATGTAATTTATTGGTTACGATAAATAAATTTTAAAAAATAGCGCAAAAGGAGCTATCTAGCGTAGTTGTCCACAAATAATGTCATTCTTCGAAGGGGAAGCGGGTTTGAACAATTGGGACAATTTGTGACAAGGGGGGGATGGAGGGGTTGCAAGAAGTCGGCTTAAAATTTCCTTTTAGTCTCCCCCGGAATGTACCTACGAAAGTATGTACAACCGACGCATTCATTTTGAATATCCCCGAGTGAATTGCGAAGAGTTTTTTCGTGACGGCTGTTTGTACGGATGTAATTGTATGTATCTCGCATCACTCAAAAACGGTATACCATTGAAGATTCTATTGTGGCATGTGTAAGCTCTAAGAGGTGTAAATGCTGGGGAGTGAAACTAGAGGAGTAAATGTTTGAATTGATTTCTTGCGCACTCTAAGGCACTATTATAACACTTAAGGCATCTATTATGAAACTTAGACGCAAAAGAAAATAGTGTGGGGTCCGCACCAAATTTCTTAAATGTTCATTTGAGGAAGGATTCATATTTGAGCCGAGGCAAATGACATGACTAAATCATGATAAGTTCAAATCGGGGTTTTTAAGTGGGTTTTTAAAAAGAAGTCAGCTGGGGTAAGAGGAAATAGAATTTCTGATTCATCTTTGGAGCCTTTCTCTTCTTTTGGATGAACGGAGATATAAAATTTGTGTATCATGTATGAGACTTTTCTCTCTGAAAATAATTGCGCATGAAAAAATTTGACTTCAGGACTTTTTGTTAGCGAATTTAATCTTGTTTCCTTTTACCCCACAGACTGGGGAGTAAATGGAAAAAACCCATTTATTACCCTATGAGATTGATATAGGTAAATAATCGCATTATGCAAAATCACTTAAGAAGCTTAAGAAGGTCTACGCCAATAATACTCAATTTGTAGTCTGTAGATCTCATACGATGTGCTGAATCTTCCAGAAGTAATCTGAAATAATTTAGAAAAATTGTACAAAAAATTAAATTTTGCTCTGAATTCATATAAGTCAACACACAAAAATGAAACTTGCATAAAATTTAATCTTTCAAACAATAAGAAGGATTACCAACCTATAGTTGGGGTAAACTTAACCTGGCAGTATTGAAATGCTGTGATTAGGATATGGAATTAATTGCAAAATGCATTTTAATAACGTTTCACATTACAATTAAAGCTAGTTAAAACCATCTATATGGCTTTTGCGGATCCGATAATGGATATGATGTCTTTACATTCAGAAGCTTTCTTTTGTGCATTGAAAATTGGGTTCATGAAACCTCGAAACGGGTGTATGCAGTTATTTGCAAATTTTACAATTTGATATTCTTTATTTTCTTTTACTTTTTTGAACAATTATTTCTGAAGATAAAAACGTTCTATTTAGTTTCAAGTTTTTAGAAACGCAATACAAGTCAATCTAACGTAGGAAAGTACAGTTTCTGAATTTTTAATTAATTCGTAAATATTTTATTCAGCTGTTTATTAGAAGGTTTATGCAATTCTATAATTTTAAATGTTTTTCTCTGTAGTCCTTAATCATCCCCAGAATAAACCTGCTTGCACGCGTGGGTTTAAGAGTAGAAGAAAAAAAATGGGTGACAGTGTTTGGAGAATGTAAGAAGCTTTAAAATGTTCTATTTACCATTATTTTAAAAGTTCAGTAATATAAGCGTCAGTTATGATAGAAAAATGGAAATCGTTTTGCCTTAGGCACTTGACACCAAAACTTGACTTATTCTTTTTTCCGAAAGTTTCACTTTTTATGGTTTTCCTATGAAAAATTGCCCGGTTTACGCTTCCAGTCTCATTTTTCCCCGAAGAAGGTGAAAAGTCTCATCATCAATATCAAAACAGATTAAGAAATGTCTGACGCTCTTACTTCCGCAAGTGGCTCAAAAAACAGCCATTCGATGCCCTAGGGTACTTTCACTGTAAAGTCGGCAACTTTTCTGTTAGTTTATGTTTCTATAACTTGTATTTGTACCTAAGGACAATATTCGTGGCGCCGTTTTAAGTAATCGCGTTCAATGTGGAGATTTAACTCGTTTAACTGAATACCGCACAATTCATCTGCTTTTAATCTGAGAGATGTTCAAATTATGCATAAGGTAAAATAAATGGTGGCTGTGTAATCAGTGATTTCAATACCAAATAAAATTTTTATTCCTTTATTTCGTATATTTTTAAACGTGATTTCTGGTACTGGCGAATTTTTTTTTAATAGCGCTAAAAGATTTTTTTCAGAAAAGGAGCAAAAATATACTCCTTTCATTGCCATATAACACAACTGATACAAAAGTGTAAACTGTAAAAATAAAAATTTTATTGTGAAAAGATATATTAAGTGGAAAAATAAATATAATCAAATACTAATAATAAAAGCAGTTATAATAATTTACAAGCAAAATATATAGCTAAAAATTATGCAAAAAGAAAAGGAATGAAACGTTTAGCATTGTCGCAATCAAATCTAAATAGTAACTTTTTTTGCGCGTGTGTGTGTGTTTCGCGAAAGTGCGATTCATCACAACATGCAGTGATGAAAATAGCCTATGCCTTTATCCATTGTTTTGTTTATGTGTTAACTGGGAGCCAAATAGCGAAATTAAATAACAAAATCCAGAGACTAATAAAAATTGTAAAATCCTAGGTGCCGGTAAGAAGTTTCACGCCCCAGGCAAATTATTTCTTGCAGTGTATATAAAATTTGAGTGTAGCTTGCTTTCTGAAAGATTTTCGTTCTGAAAGATCCGATTAACCAAAGTTTTTTTTAGTAATCCCTGATTGGTCAGTCAGAAACAATAAGGGCCTGGCTCCACATCAGCAGAAAACTGACCGAAACCGAAGGCAGAAACCGAAAATCCTTGTACTTTGAACTTGAAAAAAAAAAGGAAAGTACCCGGATTTTCGGTTTCGGTCGATTTTCTGCTGATGTGGAGTCAGGCCTTATAACTGTCTTACACATTAAAATTCAAACCATAACAAATTATTGGACTTTATTATCATATTCCTGAATTCATTTAAAAAAAATTAAAATGTGGATCAAAAAAACATTTACTACATTACTTTCTATTTAGATTAGATTCGCTCAATATAAAATTAGATTGCTCACTACAGCGAATTTTTAAGACTAATTTTGGAAGAAACTATTCAACGAAAAGGCCAATTGTTATCCAATGTTAAGCTAAATGAAATAAACTCTCATAAGAAAGCTTTTTTTCCAGAAAGAAAAATGCTAATATACTCCAAATAGATATTGTAGAACCACTTAAAATTCCATGGTTTGAGATTTTTTTTTTTTTTTTTTGCTTACATTCAAGAGAAATCCATTTTTAAAAGCAGTACATTAACTTTCGTGAAACTTTTTCTTTCAGAATATTTCGAAAAACAATTGGTCTATTTAATGAAACTTTTCCTCGTTCGTCTACCTGTAATAAGCTGCTCTTAACCAGTTCACTTTTGGTTTCTGTTAATGCTAGAGCTTCCATAACGAACTTCCCTTTAAAAACGTTTACGATTCATATATTTTAATTCACGTATTATATACTTGAGATAGTCACAACTGACTATTTTCTTCACTGAAAATGGAAAAAAAGTAATATTTTATACGAGCAGAAGCCATTAACCTCTCAACTTGCCTCATATAACATGAGAGATATGTTTAGTAGTCATTAGAACCAGGAAGTTCGCGGAAAATTAATAACGATTTGGGTGCACATTTCAATTAACCTCTCAAGTTCAGGATATTAAAACTATATTTATCTATTTATCTGGGAAAGTATGTTGTGTTATGCAAGTTTTCAATTTTTTAACAATAGTTTGAAGGGATTTTACTCTTAGGTTGCTTCGCAGATTAAGAGGAAATGATAAAATTTCACTGTGATACGGTAATAACCACATTGTAAGTTCCTGAAGTATTTTTATACAAGCTTGAATGCATTTCCTACTCTCGTTGAAAAGTTAGTTCCTGGGAAAATGTAAAAAAGAGGGGTGGGGGGATAATCAATATTGTTTTTGCACATCTGCTTCATTATATTAAGAATATTACGTAAAAAATCCTTCTATCTGGTTAAAATAATAATTACAATAATAATACTCATGGAAACTTTTTTTTCAGAAAAACTCTTCATTTTTGTTTAGTTTTCATTCTTTAAAGCAGAGGTTCTCTATTTGGGGGGAGGGGGTAGAAGAAGTTCCGGAGAAGCATGATTCCGTGGTCAAACATGTTGAAAAAAACGTCTGCCATCATTTATGGACAGGTCTTAGTGATTTTTTTTTAAAGGGTTCCCACTAAATGTTGGTCTTAGAAAGGGTCCGCTAACTATAAAGCTTGGGAAGCCCATCTCTATTGTATTGAATAAAAAATGTTGGATTGAAATTGAACACAAAGAACGCATTTCAAAGCGGACAAGTATATGACTTTTATTGACTCGAATTTAGCTTCACTTACAATACCACCAGGAATGGCGAATCTATTACGAATAATGAACTGCGTCCGATTTTGAATGCTCCTGAGGAAATCTATAGTTTAGGGTATTGTGCCATTCACAAACAGTGGAGCACTGTGTTAACTACACTGCCAAAAAAAAGCTGTTGTGGTTTTTACAGTATAATACTGACAGCAGAGGTTCCAGTTTAAAACAGTAAAAGTACAGTAATAAACTAAAAATTTTGCAGTTTATTTCTGTAAAATTAGCAATTTTACAATGAAATTAGCAATTTTACTATAAAATTAGCTGTATTGTACTGTAAAAACAAAGGTATAATACTGGCAGCAGAGGTTCCAGTTTAAAACTGTAAAATGCACTGTAATAAACTGTGAAACTAGTAATTTAACTGTTTATTACTGTAAACTAATTTTACTGTTTACTACTGTACGATTCGCAATTTTACAGTTTATTACGGTAAAACAAGTGTAACATTAGCTGTATTATACTGTGAAAACAACATCTATTTTTTACAGTATATGGGTTAACACAGTGCTCTACTGTGACTGATATATCAGCAGCTGTCTGTAGCTACAGCAATTGAGAAAGATTTCTAAAATCAAGCATAGCATTTAAATTGCACTACTTAAATTTGAAGCTGGAAGTTAATAGTGGGAAATCCTAGAACACAACTTAATTACTTGAAGGCGTAAGATGTAGGTCGGTGAAACTGTTTGTGCAGCGACGGGGTTAACTCTTGGTCGTTTTCACGGAAAAGACAGTGAAAAGTTGCATTGTAATTAAATAAATCATATAATTTTTCTTTGAAAAACCGGTCACGCCCACACAGGTACATACAGACATTTTCCAAAAATGGATAAAATAGGTTCAACACACTTGAAAACTTGCAAATCCGTCAAAATTCGAAAACGTTTACCAATCCAATACTTTCTTCTATTACAGTGAAACTTGTGTCAGTTGATCACTTACGGTGCAGTACTTTCGTGGTCAACTTAAAAAGATTGATATATCGCTGCTTGAAATGAACAGTGGCATATCTGCAAAAATCGATTATTTTTTATTACATCAAAAAATTCATTTTTATTACTCTTTCTTGTGGTAATATCGGCATATCTCTAGTTTCAAAATATCACGCAGCAATCGCTAGTGTCGTTGTGCATAGTTGGTATTTTGGCGGGCTTCTCCTAGTAAACAACGACACAGCCGCCATTGCGTCAGTTATAAAAAATGCTTGGAGGAGGAACATCTATGTCTCTGTAAGTTGATTCGGCATAAGTACCCTTAATACCATTTTACTTCAAAATACCGTTTTACTGCAAAAACTTTGAAGCCCTCTCCTGAAAAGTCGTGTTTTGCAAATATGCCACTGTTCATTTCAAGCAGCGATATGTGATTAGAATTAATTCTGTACCTGAGGTCAACCTAGACAGGGGGTTAACTTTACAGGTTTTACTGTATTAGATATGGAACAAAATAAGAAGGGATAAAGCATTTTTTTTAAATTTGATTATAATACGATGTCTTATAGTTGAGTTCTCGAATAGATAAAACTGCAGCAAACTCCATCTCTGAACAATAAATAAATAAATAAATAAATAAAAAATTAAAAAAACGAGCCAAACCATTAAGACCGTAATAAGTAACAACTTTTTAGGTACGTTTAACAAAATCATTTCGTAACATTGTCACTCTTGCTAGCGAAGAACAATGAACGACAGCACCTCAATTGCCCCTTAGGGTGGAGTGCGGTTCTAAAGGAAATACTGGCAAAGTTCCGATTGGCCAAAATTATAGTTCCGGAAGAAATCAAGAGGCTGTTAACAATGCCGTGACATTCTGGAAATCTGATAATCATTAATGACAGCTATTATGATGCGTACTTTGCAATGTGTGTTGTCTGGTTGCTACTGTCGAATTTATTTCTTCCTTTGGCAACTCGATTGTCTCCACCCGGCAGATATAAATCATAACCTAAGACAATAAGGAGTCAAAAACACATATTAGGATGCCATAACATAATAACGCAATTGTTTTCGTGCGGTTTAAACGCTTCTTTTCTTTTGGATCCTGGGACACTTTCCTTTCATTGCTCTAATTTGATTTGATTTAGTTGGTTGAAGTAAATCATTTCACGACAAAGTGAAAAAAATGGAAAAGAAATTTTTAGAAAAAGAAAAATCAGGTTTACTCTCATTGTGTTGTTTTTCGTTTTCTTTTTTTTTCTTTTTTCACCATGGTCTCCTAAATTTGATCACAATCGCTTACCAATATTGTAGAATTAAAAAAAAAAAAAACTGATGGAAATCAAAAAATTATCATCAACTCAAAATCTGACTGCGTGAGCATGACACGTACATTTGACGATTGTACGTGTTATTTGACATCTTTTAATGCAACCAACTATGTATGTTGGTTGTTTCAATCTAGAAAAGGACTGAATTTCATGATTTTTTAGCTACTATTTCCTAACGCCACTAAATGTCATTTCAGATGAAACATGTAAAAATGGGCTTAGACTTACTACTAAGATTTTAAATCTTGTAAGATATCAAATACAGTAAAGCCGCAACTACAGAGTCCCCCGACCAACCGAGTTCCGGATTTACCGAGGTACATTAATTCTGGAAGTAAACTTAATACGTAGAACATTATTTGTGCTCTGAACTTCGTAAAGAATTAACTTTTTAACTAAAACATGTAATCTACGTATACGTATGTATGTATGTACAATCTATGGGCTTTGTAACACATTTTTAAACAAGCTTGTCCAGGGAAAATAAGCTAGCTGTCAAACTTGGAAATGTTAATAGAAGCAGTCAAAAATTTTTAACTAATTTTATAGTCACATGAGCTAAGTAAAATTGATTAGAAATAGGAAAATCTTTTAAAAGAGAAAACTTTTATTTTAACTTTGGGAGGTTCATTTTGAGCTTCATAAGAGGGGTCCCTATCCCGGATCACACTCTTTCTTAAGCTGCTGAGTAAAATTCTATATTTGTAAATATGTGCGTCATTATTTTATTTTTTGATATGTACAGTAAAGGCCTCTTTTGACATCTTTGACCACGTTTTCGTTCATTTCACCAATTTATCCACGTTTGGACAACAATTTGCACACAATTTTTCCACTCGATTTGGACAGAATCCTTGTGATCCGAATTTTTGATAATTCGAGGCACCCTCGGTCCACATTACAATGGACTATAATGGAGGCTGTACTGTAGCTTACTTCTATTAAAATTTCAATTTGCTTCTGTACATCACGTCCACATGCATAACTGAAATTGAACTGACACACCCATAAAAAAGAAAGCAAGCGACAGGCAGATGGGCTCAAATCGTAATGTGTCTGTCTGACCCTATTTTTTTCACTCTCTTTTTAGAGGCGAACAGAAAGTGAGTTTCGAATTACAGTTACGAGACATTCCTTAAAGACTCCTCAGGATTTATTGAATTGGGTTACTTTAATGTAGACAGGTCGAAAAGAAAAATCAGGAACAATGGCTTCGTTGTTTCCTTGCAATTACGACCATGATAGTTTCAAAAATTGTTTGATGACTATTCAGAGCAATTTCAAGATAGTTATTCTTACATTATTTAGGCTGTTTTTCATTCAATAACGAGGATTGTTAGTTGCCACTTGAACACCCGAGGAAAAAAGGGGAAGGTTTTTACAAAGAAATTTGTATGAAACAGTTAGCAATCTTTTGCCTGATGGGTCGAAATATTTAGTTGAATAGCTACTTATACATATTAGGAGCGAGTCAATGGGTTATTAAGTAAAATGTGTTTTTCAGCTAATTGATATTGAAAAAAAAAATCTGTGTTTAGGAGTAGATGACGAAATATTTTTTTTTAGAGCGAGTTTCAAATTTCAAATTAGCTCAGCTTGCTTCCAAAATAAAATTTCTATACAACGATATGTTTCTTTGCTAAAAGGAGCATACTACTAGTAACTCTCATCTTGGTGAAATAGATAAATACCTTTGTGTGAAAAAACACAAAATCTTATAATACAACGTTGAAAAGCACAAATGCACAGGGATACTGCAGACACGTGTTTCGGCGTTACAAGGAATGGCTTTTTCCATGGAAAAAATGTGAGCTTATGGATGCACAGACATTCGCGAGCATGATTCTTACAATGTGTTATTACTTTTAATGTTTTAACTAGTTAAAAATAATTATTTGTCGGACTTTTGTCGGATGTCTGTGCGGCATTTATAGATGGGTATCACAGATTTTTAATGGAAACATTTTGGACATATATTTTTGTATGACAATGTAATCAAAAGGAAACGACAGAAAAGTCAGATGTAAAACAAAAATCGAATTTAAGTTCTTTCAAAGAACCTGCTTGCCCTTTTATCACTAAAACCACCCAAATCCTTCGCCGAATTTCGAGGAGGACTCATTTTCGAAGGGAGCAACAATCCTTTTCGCCCTCAACTTTCCCTTCAAGAATACAATTTTTCCCTTTTATAATGTGTAAAGCTTCCGCTAGAGCTAGAAAAAAAAACTGTTTCACTCAAATGGTTGACAAAAAATCAGTGTTTCGTCTTCTGTAACATTTTGATTTTCAGACTTAATTCCTTTTGAAAATTTGCAATTCACTCGTGCACTTGCCTGCTGTGTTATACTCTGCCTAATGAGAGCCGGCGTGTCAACTTCCCACTCTCCACTCTTTCCCCCTGTGGTTAACATGGTTTTAGCGACATGAGCTTTTTTCCCACTTTGCTTTTGCAACGTATACTGATAGCAACAATGGTTAAATGCAAAACGGTTAAAATTCCTTTCATGCTTAAACTATAATATCGAGGCCTTAATAAGATGATAGCTAAAATTCCTAATTATCAGCACAAATCTCCGAATCGTTCATTTAATTTTTGATTGGCATGATTTGAGTCAATCTGACGATTGCGCCAATATGTATAAAAGAGGTATTTCGCAGTAGCGTCAGGGACGTCATTTCAAGTTTTTCCAGGAGGGGGGGGGGGCAAAGGGTCCAAACACAATGTAATTTCATCGGAAAACATGAAAAACCACGCCCACTTATATGTAAAGACAATGATTTCTTAAAGTCAGTCCCTAAATGATGGGCCTGAGTAGCGTCCGGTTTAGATGATACTAGCTATTCGAAGTATAGTTGGGTACATTGTAAACAACTTTCTTTTATCTGTCTTGTACCTGTGATAGCACTGCTGCCAGTGTTGACAGGTCTTGCTAAAACAACTATTTAACACTAGATTTGTGAGAAAGTATTAACAGATAACTGAAATGTGAGGGCAGGAAGGAATGAAAGCTTAAGCCTAACTCGATAAACTTAAAACAAATAAAACGCCTTTACTGCAGTGCATAAAACATGTTTGGATCTGCTTTCTTTCGTACAGTTCTCATGGAGACGAAGCAAAATTTGTGAAATTGATGCGCCCATTTTAAAGTAACAGACTATAATGTAAGATCACTATGCAAAGGATTGAGCATTTTTTAACGTTTAAAATATAATAAAAATAATGTATTTGAAAACCTCGGTAAATATTGTAAAAAGTTTCAAAAAATTATTCTCCTCAGAATATTTTTTTAAAAATTGTCTGTTTGTCTTACATGCCAAAGTTTATTGAATAGTTTTTTTTTTTTTTTTTGTAATTTACGAAGGGAAGAGAAAAAAGTGAAGGAAAAGCAAATTTAAAAACTTGAAAGAAATATCTATGAATCAAAAATTTAATATCAGTCATTATAAGTAACTAAACAGGAATTCAAGCTTAATTTTCCAAGTTTTCCGAATGTGAGTCAGCTCATAAATCTTTATTTTACCCATTACTTTTCCTCAAATTTATCTTGAAAGCAGCTACTTACACCCTACAAAGGCCCTCTTAACAACATTGCCGGTTATAAAGCGATAAGATTTTACAGTGGATATAAATTACGGTCTGTTATTCAGACCTACTAACCTTATTGTAAGTGTTTACGTCCAGTGGGATTTAGAAAGTCGTTAAAAATGAAAATAGCCATATTTTTAAAAAAGTACAGTTCTGCTTTTTCTTTTAAATCTTGCCGTTATTTCTTTAAAAGTAGAATGTATATTGATGGATCATTTTATGAATATGAGTGAAAAAGAGTGTTTAGAAACTTTTTTTCCTGAACTACTAAACTGATTAAGATCGTTAAAATATTTAAAAGGAACGCAATGCATTTTCTTTAGAAATACTTGGAACAAGACTGAGTTTTTCATGAAACCAGAAATAATTATTGGTTGATGGAATTTTGTCTTGTTTAACGACGCATGAATATGAACGGTCACCATTTGCTTCAAAATAATCATTGAAATAATAGAACAACACATTTGTGCATAAAATGAATTAATAAAAACAACACTAAAAGGAAGCACAAAAATTGCAAAATATTACACGCACTTGTTTTGGTGTTACAAAGGTGTTAAATTCAGAAGACGTAAACACAGGAAAAGAGATTCCTTGTAACTCGGAAATACGTACACAATTTGTCGTTTTTGTGCTGCGTTAAAGTTGTTTCAACTTGTTTATAAGCATTAATTTTATTCAGGTTTTGCCAAATATATCAAGTTCTATCAGGTTTGCCAAAAGAAAAATCCGTAATAAGGCGGTTTCCGTTTTGATTGTTTTGGTGAATAATCTCTCCGTCTTTGTTCCTATTGTTTGCTATTTATTTCGAAAAAAAACCCCGCAACTGTAGAAGAAGTAAAGGAGGGGCTTAATTCATGATTTTAAGAGCGAAGCGTACAATAGAAGCATACTGGTTCAGTCTTGCGGGCCTTGCTGAAGTCAAGTAACTAATAGCGATGGCTCTTGTTCTTTTTACTGCAGAATTTTCGGACGAAATTAATCTCATGCAGGCTTTCCTCAGCTTCAAAAAGATATAAGGGAATGTGGTGCAAAGTGAAATGATGAAACATTTACTATGTTTTTAACGCCACCTATCTGGTAATAAATTAACCATGCAGTATCTGATGCAGTCCATTCCAGTCGGGAAAAATCACCCGTGATCTTCAAAGCATACTGATACTACTAGAGGTTTTCAAAAATTGATACTAATATTGTAATACTTTAACATTTGTTTTTGTTCTTACAAAATGATTAATTTCTTGTTATTAGAATTTTAAATATTAATTGAGGTCTAATAGTATTCACTGTAGCACTTGTTTAATATCAAGCATTTGTATTTTAAACATTTGTACAAAAAGTCGAATGCGTGCGAATCAAAGTGAATGGAAAAAAATGAAATAATTTATTTCACTTACTTATTCGCAATCATTTATAAAATCACTTACGTAATCATTTATTATGTAATTCAACTGCATTCTTTTATTTAATAATTAACTTATTTAAGCGTTCATTCACTTACTTTCTTATTCATTCAGAAAATATGAAAGGGCTTCTTTAATTTTAGCTCCATCTAAATTATGTGAAATTTTTTTATAACGTATTTATATTTCAATACAAATGTAATTCGGCGGATTTAATAGAGCTGATTGATATTCTTTTTGAAGTAAGATATACTTTTCTGCCAAATGTTGTGTAATTTTTAAAATATACGTAGAATTTGTTTGCGTTCAAGCAAACGGACAACCTTTCAAATTTTTAGATACGCAGTATGGAATTTTTAATAAAAGTAAAATGTCTTGACAGGCTGCAAAATTTTATCTAATCGTTTAGATTTGCATTTTCATGTCACTGTCACTATTGTTTGCGTGTTTCTTTTCGGCACATTCATTCACTGTCACAATTTCAGCGTTCAGAAATTTATTTTCTCTGTCAGGAAATATCCATAATGTAATGCAGAATTTTCCAAGAAGAGTTAGTTCAACGGGGATAATGCAGAACATAAAGATTATTTTAGTAATAACAAAGGAAGAAAATGACCCGTAGTTTTTAAAGGCTAATGCATTACTTACGCTCGTCACTTTTCAAAAGGGATCATTTTAAAAGCTTAGAAAAGTTGACATTTGTCAGCTTTTATAGGTTTTCAAAAATAGACTGACATCAGATCATGTCCTGGGTGTATTACATCTTTGGGAAACGTTCGTTTTGAGGTGAGCTTTCTCTTATCTTTTAGTCTTTAAAGTTAACAAGATTAAATCGTGACAATTTCATTTTTTTTTCTTTCTTACTTTTTCCCATTTCAGTATCAAAATAAGGCTTCTTGAAATAAATGTTTTAATTTTTTATGTTTTGATATTCATTAAGTTATCACCCTTTTCTGCTATTAAACATGCTTTATTTCTTGTATTTCTGTTAACTCATAGTTTTTCTTTCTATTTGGAATACTGGTTGCTTCATATTTTCTTTGGTGCTAATTTACCAAAAATCTATCTTCATTTGAATGCAAGTGTTTGAAATATATAAAGGGTTAACTGACTTTAAACAAATTCATGTATTCGTGTAAGCAGTAACTTAGTTACTATTATTTAGTTACGTAGTTAAGCAATACAAGGAAAATAAGAGTTTTTGCAAACACAGTAATTGTATTTTGCAGTAAAATCAATGTTTTAATTTTGTTCGTACCTACATTACGATGCAATTGTCCTGTTTTTCTTTGTTAGACATTTTTTATTTCGTGGATTTTTATTAGTAGTTCGTAACTTTACTTTCTACTCTGAATATCGACGTTTTATTTTATTTTTCAAGCAACTAATCAAAAATATAGCACCTAAAACACTTTGAATGAAAGTGTTTGAACTACCCAAAGAGTTTACTGACTTTGGAGATATTTCTTTACTCGTGTGAGGAGTAACTTATGTAACTAGCAACACAAGGAAAATAAGCGTTTTTACAAACACATTAATTCCTTGTTCTTCGAGCATAATTTATACTTAGAGACCTATACATCATTTCTAACAGTTCGAAGGAGCATTTATGAGGGTTCTGCATATGTATGAAAGCTTGCCATGCCTCTAGAAACACGGAGTTTTCTCTACTCATTCAGCTTTTGCAATCGGCAATTTTCATGCGACACAATCCTAACAGGTACTCTCTACAATATTCAGTTCTTAACAGGTCGTTAGGATGTTGAAAATGAGCTTCTGTTGCCTTTTTTTTTTCTTTTCGTACCCGTTGCTGGAAATTAAAAGGCTTCGTCGTGTGATGCAACATTCCAAGATCTGACATTATCAGTTCCTCCCCTTTTGAAATCGCCTCCGTGGGTATTCTTGTCCGTCCATGGAACCCCTGGGCCTCTGTCAGCAATGGGGCCACAGGATTCACTTTTAGGTCACGGGGGCCCCAATAGCCCTACAGCACCGCATCTGCCATGCTGCTGTCGATGAGTTATGAAATAAATCTCTTGCTACTTTTCCCTCAAACAGCAACTGAAGGGACTGAGATACTACGATGACCTTTTTAACCATTACAGTTCATTGCATCTTGCCATAAGAGACAATGGAAGGAAAATATTTTGGCAATTTTTTTTTCTCGTCCATTGTAACGTCAACGATACCACTTTTCTTGGTTGTAGATGCCATATGAAGCAAAAAAGCTGAAATTCACAAAAACGTTGATTGAAAGTGGCAAAACACTTTTTTCTGATCATAAAAATAATACTTCAGAAAAAATAAATAAAATGAAGTTTTTAACACGAAGCGGAGATAACTAAATTAGACAATTACAAAGGCAGATCTAACCATCTCAGCAATCCTCCCTCCCCTCCTCTACTTAAAAAAATGACTTCAAGTTACCGTCTTCCCTGGCCTTAAATAAATCAGTAATCCATCAATTACTTGAAAATATGCTATTGTAATATACATTTATGCAACAAAATTTGACGTATGAATACTCATAATGTTGCAAGTACTGTTTCTGAGGTAGTATCATAATCATTAGTTTCAGTTTCTCCATAATTGTAATGATTAGTAAAAATATTGTAAAAGTAGTTTTCCACATGTGTGCATGAGATGAAAAAAAATCCAACTGTTTTTTTCATTATGTGTTGATCGTCATTACACTTGAAAATAACTGAAATTTGTTTGTAACGATCGCACAAAATGTGTGCTTTAAAATACAGTAGAAAATACACTTTCTGCATTTTTTTAAAGGAAATTAAAGCGCATTTTTGTATGTTCACTGCGAATTTTATTTTAGAATGTTTAAGAAGTTAGAAATCTATTTTATTATAATCTCCCACCTATTTATTTTTTTTTTCAAAAAGCATGGAAATCTTTGAGAATTTTTTTACCAAACATGCTAGAAGATAATTCACCTAAGATATCACCTAAAAGAACATCATCATTCCGTTGCAAAACACTCATAATTCCCTTAGATTTTGCTTCTTTTTTGTTACTTAAATTGAAGTCTTTCATTTAAAGCATGCTTTGGGTCTCAAATAGCATCATTAGTTTAATGCTCTTAATTTTAGCTTTATTTTTGTTGATAGCAGAATGACTCAGATAAACAGTCAGAAAACGATGAAATATGAGGTATTAAGGGCAAATAACATGCTTCTGTAAAAAATATTTTGAAAAATAAAGAAAGACATTAAAATAAAACTGCCCTTGACTTCAAAATATTCGGAAAAGATCTTTTTGCAGTATTCTTGCCATCTATTCCCATTATTCACATTCTTTATTGTTACAATAAAAAACATGAAATCCCTTCAAGCTCTTTTATTACTCATGAAGAAATTCAATTAAAAAAGATCATTTAAAGCTTTATCTAATGAGTCTAAGGCCAGTAATGTAACACTATTACCTAAATCGTGTTTTATTTTTAAAAGGAGTCAACCTTTAAACAAAAGGCGGAAAAAATGGTGCCCGTTGATGCTTAACTAATCATTTGCTTTTTCTCTCTTTAAACGACTTGCCCTTTTCCATTCCGGGTCCTAATCCGCGTCAAACCTACTTTCTAACAGAGTGATAATCCCGCTGGAAGAAAGCGAAAGTGTTCTCTGAAAAGAGATGAATGGGTTCCTGAAGTCAAAAGCCGCCAACACAATCGTTTCGAGATTTATCATCGGCGAACAGAAACGCGGATGTTCGAAATGTTGTTTTGAGAGGAAAGCGGCTCGGAGGTGGACCGGGAGAAGTATGAAATTTTCATTTCAAATACAGTCGAACCTGTTAATCTCGAAAACCTCTCTGTGTCGAAATTTATCAATTTCCCTTCTTTTACAGCATAAATTTAATGTTTTTTCTCATGTTTATCTCGAATGATTTTTCCCGAAATCCTCTATATTTCGAATTTTGACGACTCTCATTTTTGAATGTCATATCCAGCCACCTTTATCAATAGTATAACTTGGAGACAAAAATCATCTTCTGCACAATTATTCAAAGACTATGTTCGTACTTAAAGATATGCATTAACTTGCTACCGATATAGTCATCACAATTAGTAAAACGTGGACTCACAACATGTCGTATACAGTAACATATTCAGCAATATCAATGCAAAACAATCTCTTAAGTATTTGACTTTGTTCCAATCGTTTATTTTTGTAAATTTCACCACAACCTCTGTATCTCGAAACCTCCGTATCTCGAATATTTCTTCTGTCCCGTGAAATTTGAGACAGACAGGTTTAACTGTGTTACTGATATTTAGTTGAACTTATCGCGGTGTTCGAAATCATGCTGCAAAAGTTAGGCGTCGTTGGCCTTTGGCATTTTTGTTTCAGTTACCAAAATGTTCTAGCAGACATTTTCTTTTTTGACTTAGTGAGTTTGTTTCGCTTTCACAAGTTAACTATTCACTCGATTAACATGAAATTTTGCATTCAAGTTATCAGGCGTGCAGAATATTACACAAAGCACCTTTCATCCAGAAAAACCAAAAAAACTTTTCAAATTTTAATTTTAGATTTTTTTTTGGGGGGGGGGGGCATAATTTATATTGAGCACTCACCCTTTGCTCCAACCCCCCGGAAAAATTTGAAATGACGGGCCTTCTACTGACCCTGTTTTTTGAGGTAAATAATTCTGATGCATTACTAAGCTTTAGAACTGTCTCGGCGGTCAAGTTTCCAATCAACGAAAATAAATATCGACCATCGATCACTTTCAAAAACTTCAGTAGCCCTTACAACCTCTAAAGACTGTTCCATGCATGTTCATGCCGTAGCTTTTGACCTTTTCCGTTTCGGAAAGTCGAAATTCAAGCTGTTTTTGCAGTGTAAAAAGATGTTTCTCTTTAACTTTTTCCAAGACTTTCGTTATCTTTTCATCGAAACTTGAAGATTTCGCTCAATTTTCGTTTTGACAGCTTCATGAATTCTCGTCGTGCGCTTCTTTCCTCTTCCTGGTTTCTTTCTAGAGTTATTAGTTGTGTAAGAGAACGTCCTGTCAGCTTCGATTTTCAATAAGTGAAAAATTTCATTTACGGTCATTAATCCTATATGTTTTTTACAAATTCAGTTCAAAACTGCATGGTGTTTGTTTAGTGTTGCATAAAACGAAAAAAAGTCATTCATATTGTTGCGAAAGAATATAGCCGGGTATTTAACTCAACTGAAAGGTTTTGAGGCTAGAAAGAGTAATGTAATTGTAGTTTCATCTGTTGTCAAACACTACACTTGTAAATTAGACAGCTGAGAGAATTGGCACTTGTTTTAACCATCAGGGACGCTTAACTAGGGGGAGAGACGATGCTATCGACTGCACGAATAAAATTTTTAGGAAAAGGGTCGTTTTTAATGGTAATTTTTAAATTAAAGTGCTGTGAGAACTGGCGCTTGTTTCAAATATCAGGGATGCCCAACTAGCGGGAGCTTCCCAACGCTTACGTTATGAATCGTCTAACTCTCAAGTTTGAAAATTGTCTCTAGCAGTTCTACAGATATAATAATTCTGTAAGAATTATACATAGACTTTTATGAAAGATTATGGTCAATTTAATCGCCCTACCAAATGAGCAATTTGCAGCATTGTGCAAAAAGTTCGTAGAAACTGGGAACATTGGTGATATAGTAAAGCCTGCAATGATTGGAGCACCTAAAATCTAACATCTGCCGAGCATACCTGAGAGGGATAACCCAAGAAGTCATCGGAAATTATCTCTTCGAAACCATATGCCCAACCTGCCTGGTAGGCTCTTTTGTGTGACGGTGAAATAAATAAATACATTTTTATAAAAGAACTTAATTTACATGGCAAGTCTTAAAAATCTTTCTTTTAATTCAACTTATGGTGAGCCGTGACGAAATATAAAAATACATCCATCAAGATTAGAAGCATAAACAATACTATACCTTAAAAAAGAGTTACGTCGCACAAATACAATATTTTTCTAACGCAAATATAATCTAACTCTCACCTTTACATCAAGCTATTACAGACATATTAATGTTTCTTTCCTTTTTGATAAATCTATCTCTCTTTTATCTCCCTCAAATAGTAACAATTCTCCTTTTTTCATATTCAGTCAAAACCTTAAATCTAAGACGTGCCGTGTTCTTTCAATCCTCTCTCGCTTTATATAAAAGTAACTTCATAAAGTGAGATCAAAATAATGTTTTTTATGTGACACTTTGCCGAGAAAAGGCTAGGCTCTAAAAATATGAAAAATTGAGCAAAAGATTGAGATTTACGAGCTCTTGACAAAGGAGGAAATTCGGTTCAACAAATGGAGACAGATAGTTGAAAAGGAGCAAGACAAATGCACAAGTTTAGCTTATAAATTATGCCACAGCAAGACAAGATCTTTCTTCTTAGGACAAGATGCGGTGTTTCTCTTCAGCTTTATTTCATCAAAAAAAAAAGTTTATTTTCCGTAGAAAATGTAATACATTTGTTTTTGAGATTGCTGAAATTCTCTTCTGATAAAGATCTAAATATAATAGAGCATAAATATTATCTGTCAAGGTTAATGTTATGTGGACAGTGCAAATGTCATGTGGTTTACATTACGTAGATTAAGTATCTTTTGTAAAAACTATAGAGTTGTGTCAGAACGCATTTTATTTTGAAATTGCTAGACATAATTTTATATGTCTCATACAATATAGATAAAGTCGCTTTTGAGAAAAACGATAACTTTAATTAACAGTTGTCGGTCAGAAATGTCATACATTTCAAATTGAGATTGCTAGAGATGATTTTATATTTCGTGTTGCAAAGATTAAGTACGTTTTATGAACAAAAATATTGGCAACATTTCTCAGTCAAATTATAACACATTTCAAGAGGAGATTCCTAAACTTAATGTTCTGTCTTTCCAATTACATAAATTAAGAGTAATATTTTACGGAAAACGATAATGCAATGCGAAGAATCATATTCAAAATTTAGTTAACAAATTTAGAAGCTACCGAATTTGGAAAATGTGAACAAGGACTATGAGAAATTCCTCAAAATAGATATGAAATTTTTTAAGGTACGTAACTTCAAGAAAAATGGAGAAAAGGCAAGCCACACTTTACTAGAATAAAAAAAATTACAAAACAATATAACGCTGTTTCGAATTTGCATAGCAAAGATATAGACAAAATCCTTTATTCTATAGTTGCAATGAGTTTACAGGTGAAAGCTAAACTTGCTTGTTGATAAACTATGCCCTATGAATATTGTTCAATGCATTGTTTAATAGAAATTGCTGGAAGTGCGATAGTTTAAAAATATGCAATGGTTCTCATAATTTTGATAAATGTAACATATTCTGATAAAATTCAAGACATTTTTAGTGAAATAAATATGTTGATTTGTTAAAACTATGGATAAGGACCCTTTTTTCTTAACAATACCGATAAAGCATTTCTATATTGTATTTTATTAGTTACTTATGTGCAATTAGAAGCTGAGAGGAACCAATCTTGAACAGCTAAATTAATCGTAAAAGTGCGTTTTTATTCACAACTAAGATTACATTAATCGCCATGACCTAAGATTATTGACGCTAATAAACTAATGAGTTGATATCGTTTTCCTTTATCATTGCTTAATCTAGCTATTTCAAGACAAAACTGAATTTTCGTTAAAAAATAGAAAGTTATTAAGAGTTGTAAAAATGACATCGAATTTCACTCCATTCGTTACGCATGGTTTCAGATTCAGATATTTCAGGTTTGTACCATAATTTTTTTTTTTTAAATTATATATACATATAAATTTTAAAAAACAGATATAATACTAGTAAGAAAAAGCTTATAATAAGAAACAAAACAAAACGATAAGTAAATATAGGCTAAATGCCGAGAACCTTTAAGTTTAAGAAAAAGGACGTTATTTTTACAGGCAGTTCGTAATTAAGGACAGCAAACAATATTTCAATACAACAAATCCCGAAATCGACTTCCTCTAACTTATGCTGCAAAAAAAAAAAAAAAAAAAAAAGAATGAATAAATAAATAAATAATAATAATTCGATTGCTAATCTAACCATAGAAACAAAGATACTAAAATCAGAGAACTAAAGCAGGGGATTTGCTTTGCAAATATCATTTTTATATGAACGAAAACTTGCGAACTTTTTGTTTAGGATAGAATTCAAATGTGTTTGTCAATTGACTTCGCATTTACCCAACAATGCACTTTTTTCCTATCCTTTGACGAAGTTTTAGGATAAATTTTTCCTTTTTGACTTAATGTTTTAGATGAAAAGTTTTGACTTTCACTCATTGATACTACGGTAGTATTTTAAAGTATTAGCACACAAAATATGACTAAACCATTTTAATTTAAACTATTTCTTCATGTTACACTTATGTATATAAAACTGTTTGAACGAGGCTGGAGGGTTGCATACATTTTTCCTCACTGTGCTTAAAAGTGATGAAATTTGATATAACATTCATAAATATATTTTATTCTAAAAAAAACATTAAACTGCTTTCCACATATAATAACCCTAGAGACGTTCCACGAATTGAAAAATACATTCACGTTAAATGCATCGTAAAAGCGAATTTTTCCCATTATTTTCGTTTCCTTATATTTTTATTACAAATATTAACATAATTAAAGACTCTCCTACTATAAAGCTATATTATTAATACTCAAAAAAAAAAAAAAAAAAAAACCGACGCGGAGCATAAAATACAGACTGCATAATAAATCGGTGGATTAAAAGACTTTATTTTTCCTCTAACCAGGCATTCAATGTAGCCTTTTATCAGGCTATAAAAGGGATTTTACGGTTCTAATTTGATTGAAAGTGAGGTATATAGTATCAAAATCCCATTACAAAATATCTTTTTTGTCGCCTTTTGTTACATGCTTTCATGTATATGATCATGTTTGGTTTTGCTATAGTATCTTCAGCATTACTCATCTAATTTTTGTCTCTAAAATTTGCTGAATTTCAGATTTTTTTTTACTTCAGATGAATTGTTATTCGAAATTTGTATGAGTTTTCGTAAGAATCGGTTACTTTTTTTTCCGAATTATGTAAAGAGAAATCTCTCGCTAAAAAGTTATGATTAAAATGCCACTTGAGTCGGAATTCCTACAGTTAATAAGGTTAGAATTGAGAAATAGAAGCATGAAAGAGAAGTATAGGGTAGGGTTGGGTATAATAGGTTGTTCTGGGGACCTTTTATTCATATTTTAGCAACAATTAGCCGCAAAAGCTTCTACCATTAAAGCATCCTATGTGAAAATGATGTAAATTTAGATTATTTGCCGGCCTGTTTATTAAGGAAATATTTGAAATAAACAGACACGAAAATATTGCATTAAGCAATTTAATTTTCATATTTTTAAAAAGACTCTGATTGAAAATGGAATCGTTCTATATGTTTAGGGTATCGGCATTTTTCCCACATGCATCTTTCTCCTTCTCTTTTTGGTAAAAGACATAACGTTTCGATATTCTTAGTTCTCTTAAATATTTTATTTGTATTTTCTCAATATGTACGCTAATTCTCCCATAAATGCAGTTATCTACTTTTTTCTTTAATACTTCAAGAGATTCCGTTTTCCATTTGAAAATTTTTGTTCTATTTTTTGTTGCCGTTGTTCATATTCTGAGCATTTTGCGTCTTACATGATGTTTTAGTCATCTGGTTTAGGTGGAGAAATAAGTCAGTATCCACAATCAATGATATAGATTCTTACAGTAGGGGAGTTTGGGGGAAAGTGAAATAGTTAAGATAACTTGACTTTTTCAAAATGAACAAATACAAAATTTCTTTTTTTTTTTTTTTGCTCAAAGAAGGAATAATGCATTTTAAAATCCAACTTACGTTTCAATTTTATTTTTTATTTCCAGTAGTTATTTCATACCTAAAAAAAAGTGGAAAATTTCATCTCAAAAAACTATGGGTCAAAGTGAAAAATACAATACTTTAGTTGCAAAATATTTTCTTGTATTATTAAAAGTATTTTTCATCAAATGAATGGGTTTTTAAAGAGGGGAATAAATTAATTAGATAAAATAAACGAAAAAATAAATAAGTTATTTAATATGTAAGAAAAAATAAATGAATTCAGTAAAATAGCAAATGAATAAGAAAATAAGTGATTGAATGATTAAAAAAGTGAATTAATAAGTAAAGGAATGTACATGAATCAATAAATGAAGAAATACTTAAATGGTTTAATAAATGAATTAAACAAATGAATACTTTGCTCCATCTACTTTGCCCCGCTTGCACTTGACAAATTGCATTAATCATTTAAAGTCAAAACATGCCCAATGTGAACTAAATAAGTACTGCACCTGATTTCATTGGACCCTTTTTCATGTCTAAGGAGATTTTTTATTTTATCAAATTTTGAAAACTATACGTATTATTTTCTTCGTTGATCTTGGGAGCTATTTATTTTTTGACTGGAATCAGCTTTGGGAGTTTAGTTAAAATACTGCTAGATAGGTGGCGCTGCAAACTGAAAAGATTTTACCATTTCACTTTGCCCCACATTCCCCTACTTATATTAACATTAATGTTTTTTAATTTAAGTAAGCGTGTTAACAGAATAAGTAGTGGCATTCTGTAAATGATTGTTTAATTTTTAAGAACTAGAAGTAAGCAAATCCACAACGGTTTAACTGTGACACGTTTTATCCCATCCACAATAAAACGAAATCAAAAGAAAAAACAAAACTTATTGCTTTCAGCACATACAATAGGTTTCTTTTATAAAGAAATACCTTTCATTTGGTTTGTTATTCAAAGGAAATGAGTGACTTTGAGAAGTTTGTTAATCGCGTGTTTTGAAAAGCAAAATCTGATAATATTTTCTTTCTGCTGTTATATTCATGATTTTTTTTTTTTTTTTTTGGAATTAAAAACTATTGCCAACACAATATGAAATACTATTACAAATTCTGGTTTTAAAAAAATCTGCTTTAATTGTGTTTAGTTCCAGTTGATTACAAGCTGACCCATTTTACCCCATCTCGCCAAAGGAATTGATTAATCTTACACATCAAAATGGTAATACGTTAATTATGCTTTTTTAGCTGCGTATTTTTTTTTTTACTTTAAATTTTCTTTTTGTTTTCAACACAGCAATGCTTTTGAGCTACTAGTTAAAAATAAAAACTAAAAATTAGGAAAATGCACTGCTACACACAAAAGAGAGAGAGAAAGATATTTAAAGAAAAAACGAAATAAATGAATAAATAAAGCGAGCTTGCAAGTATCATATCACCTAATCCAGAAACATATGAAACTTCTTCGAAATTCTTAAATTTTTGTTGTTTCCCCTTAAAAATCAATATCTTCGTTTTTTGTGAAAAAATAATTAAAATTTCATTACTTATGATTTTTTCACCTTTCAGAAGTGTGCTACTTCTCAATTCTGATTGGTTGCTACCACCTTATAAAACCGATAGAAAACCATCGAGATCCAAAATCCTCTCCCCATAGAACTTATAAAATGTGTACTACTTAGACCCTGAACCGGGTCCTCCTTAAGAACTGGGCCCTTAGTTTCTGACTAGGCTAACATATTCTCTCGTCTGCCCTGGGTAGAGAGACCTTTAGAATGCATTGTTCCCTTGCACGTTGGTGAGAAATTATAGTCGAATGTGTTCTTTTGGCACATAAAGTTTTCCTTTCTCCCCTGCTTTGGCCCTCTTTTTTATTTTCTTTTAAATTATTTCACTTTTAGGTTTCAAGAAAACTGCCTTTTTGAAGAATGTGCTGAACTTTCATCTACGAGAAAAAAAATTTCTGATTTGAAAAAAAAAACTTATTAAATCAACTGGATATTTTTAAGATATTTTCCACATTTACATACTTCATATATTAACAGAGAAATCAGAGAAAAGCTGGATTATCCTTCTTATGAGCTGATAAATATCCCATGTTTGTGAAATGATGTGGCCTCAAGACACTTTTGTAGGATAAAAACTCTTTTTTCCTTAATATCCATACGTCTTCTCCCTAAGCAGATTAAGACGGCGTAAACGTGATGGATATGTACTCACCTAATGCATCGATACTGATCAATCAAATTCTGTGAAGAACAATGATGACTTTAAAAATGTTTCCTTTTAGTGCAAAAACAAATAATTCTTTTTTTTTTTTTTTTGTAGGTAATTAATATATTGCTCTAATGTTGATATTTGGTTTGATAATATCCAGACCGTTTAATCCAGAGGGATGAGATTAAACGCATTAAACAAATTTCCGATTCTGATCTAGTACTTTGATATCCACTATAAGCTGTAATAGACATATGTAGTGTGAATGCCGAAAAGAAATGAAAAGAAATTCATTCATGTAATTTAACTGTAATTATTTAAATGAATTTTGCATCTAGTGAAATATATTCATATTTTGCTGTTTAAAAACGTTCCAGCTAATTGGCAAATACAAATTACTGGTGGATGGTTTATACTTACTTTTTAATGTATAAAGTCGCACTAGATTGGTGTGAAAAAAAATTATTTTATAATCAAAGTTTAGGACTTGGAAAAAAGACTAAACAACGATCTGCATTTTGAGCAACCCTGTCTTGAAGGCTGCGGGAGGGGTGGGGGGCTGGCCCGCGAGTCTCTGTAAACTTTCAAAAACGGCCCGTTGGCCAAAATGTTTTCAAACCCCTGAGCTATACCATTTTATATACAAGTTTGTACAATTTTCCTCCTATAATAAGAAGCGTGTCACAAATGAAAAAAAAAAAATTTGTACTTTACAGGTGTATACATACAAGTGCGGAAGGGAAAAAACAAAGATGCCTTTTTCCTGACTTTTGAGATTTCTCCATTCTTTTCAATGTGATCTAATGATAAAAAAACCTTTATCTTGTTATTTAATCTTGTGTCGGCAGACAAGATGTCTAGAAAAAACGGATTTACTTCCTAGACTGTCCCCTTCTCCAAAAAGTATTCTTTTCTCGACTCTGCGGAAGGGATTAGAATCACGCGAGCACAATGCGAGCTCTTGACAATACCACAGATTCCTCTCTTTTTGATTTTGCAAATGTATCTTGGCTTTCTTTTCCCAAATCGTTTCCAAACAATGCCGGTTATCGATTCTGTTACCAGTGATTTCATTGATGGGATTTGAATAAAGAGAAAAATTGGATCTTGATTCCGCCAAAGCCCACCGGAAATAATGAATTGAAAAAGTAATTGTTCAGTAACAAATCCTTCCCCTTAATTCTTACCAGATTTCAATTCATTTCAGTTTAATTTCAGTTAATTAAAGAGCGGTCTTCAAAATAGGATAAACAAAAGCAAAGATAGTCGCTTGTAAACCAAATGGAATTACGGTAATGAAAAATTATTAAAGTATAAGGAGATAGGAATGGTGAATTTTTCCATTTTCTTATGCATACTGATTTTCCGACCTTTGTAGCACGATAGAGTATCAGATTTCATTAGATATTAGTAGATATTTAAAGGGTTTGATGCTTTAGATAATAACACATTCCTACTTCTTATTTATTTATTTACTTATTTTTCTTCAAAAAATCTCAGCGAGGACACCTCATTCTCATACATCACGTTTTGATTTGAACAGTTTTTCGTTTAATTTTGAATAGTTGAAAATAAAATTAATGTTAGCTCCTACGGAGAAATTTTAGCTCAATGTAGATAATGACCCAGGTAGCACAAATAACCTTTGAACGTTTTATAAACGTTTTTAAGAGGTTGTTACAACGTTACTAACCGTTTAACAACCTTTAAAAAACGAAGTGTGCTACTTGGGGAACGTATGAAATGTATTAAATGTAGTTTGAAAAACATATTCATTTAATGCACATATTTTTCAAACTAACTTTGTTAAAAAATGGCTTTGATGAAGAATGCATAGAAAATATTTTTCTGAATAAGCTGTTTTGAGAACTCCAATTCCGACTCCGCAACATGAAAGAAATACAGCCTCGGAAAAAATGACCGACTCCATCTATTAGAATTTTTGAAGCTTTGGCTCTGACTCCGCCTGTTCTCTTAAATTATAAGGAGAATTTTGCAGTATTAAAGTATTACAAAATTCAGTTATGCGGGTAGCATTTAAAAAAACTTGAATGCTGAGGATTATGTTGAGAAATTTGAATTTTCACAGCTGATCTTGAATAACTATAATTTTTCACTGCTGGTACAAAATCAGGAATATCTATTTACATATCGATAAGTAACAAAATCTTATACCCAGTTAAATGGAAGATGTGCGTTACTACATTCTTTATATAATCAGTATAATAGGGGGTAACCAACCTGTCATTAAGATCGATTTAATGTGTTAAGACTGAGTCATGGTATACAGTAACCGCCAGTAATAAATCACTGGGTTATAGAATCAGCCCCTTTTTAAAATCAAATCTGCAGGAACATAATCCTTACAATATCAAAACGTATAAAAACCATCCTTTAACAAAATCATCATCGCCGTTTTTTAAACCAAGTTTTTGGCAGTACCCAAATATAAGCGTATGCTAATATTTCAAAACCAGCCATAATAATGTCAAAATTTGCTGCAAACACAATAAATTTCTAAGTTATGCAGCACCGCGAGTGGCAGAGTGTCTCGAAAGATGAAGAAATCATTGCCAAATTGCCTTCATTAATGTATGTAAGAGTAGCCCTTGATGATAAAAGAGCAAAGAGGAGATAATGGTGAAAATTACATGAACTTATAAAAAAAACTTAAAAACAATGTTGAATTTTCACTTTCAAATTCTGTTATACAAGCAGCAATACGCCATTATTTTAAGACCCCTGTGAAAATAAAAATGTAATTTTTTTTTGATTAACTTACTTCAATTAAAGTATTTAGGAAAATGAGCGTCAACAAATTAAAAAAAATGTGTACTGTTTCGCTCTTTGATCTAAAAAGCAAGACCACAGTTTAGAAAAAATTTCTACTAATGAAATTAATAATACCCACTATTGGCGACGAAAGAATTTTGGCATTCTAGACCTTTAGTTGCTGAAAAGAATGAAAGTAGGGGAAGACCGCCTATATTGGACCCCCTAAGAACAGGAGGCCTGTGTCGCTCAATGTGAAGCGAAACAGAAATGCTAAATAGGGCATCGTGTGCTCAATTTAATCAGGAACCGCCCTAGCAGCTTACATTTTCTGAAAATATGAAAATTATTTTTTAAAAAATTATCTTACAAAAAGTTGCAAAAGTCCAATTTAGGAATATATGGGCCTAAATTGAACCATGCGCTTCCTAAATTGGACCGTACCAGGAAATCATAGAATAATTTATATTTGAACTATACAGCTTTTTTTCAGAATTTGCAATAGAATTTCTTTTGCTTCGGCCTCACTTACGAGAGTTGATAAACTCGCCGATGGCATTTCATACACTTAATCATGTTTTGCACTTCATCTCTATGACAAATATTGCAATAACAATCGTTTTGTGTAGTTTCTTACTTCTTCTTGTGTGACTTTTCTGATCTATGCCTCTTTTATACATCGGTAGAATAATTGCTGAGACAGCCTACCTTTTTTTTCCTTCTATTTTTTTTAGGCAAAGGTGACATGTGAGCCGGCTTTACAAAATCATATTTAGAGTTGACAATCATGTTTTGATGAGAACTATCCGCCGATTCTGCAGAATTTGTACTAATTTAAATCATAGCTAGTTCTTGTACATGGTGTACAACTTATAACTAATATGTAACCTGCTCACTTTGAGTAGTTTTATCTGAACTACTTGCCTCTAATTCTATTGCAGCCAAGTCAAAATCATTAAGCACATGTAAATTAACGGGCCAATCTCATGTTCTTTGAAATCAACTCACAGCATTTGCCATGGCCTTCATTGCGGTTTGCCCATAAGAGGTACCAAACAGTTCTCCTATGCGATATTAGATAATGGATCTCATTGGATGTTTTCGCATACATGTATCACATGCTTGATTACAAATATATAGACAGAAACGGAATAAAGACCACATCTACGTGCATGATGTGCTTAACGAGAAATCATTATTATATCGTTCTCGTTAGCCAAGTTTATTGCATCAATGTTATTTATGTAAGTGTTGTGCCTATCCATTAATAGAAGGACATTCTTTTTACATTGCTTGGCTTAACATATTTGATGAAATGTTGCATCCATTGCTTGAATTATCGTTTGTGATCCAACCTTTTTTTTTTTTGAACAAGCATATTGCTCACCAGAGGATGCTTTTACGATAAGTTCATACATGGAACGTAATCTTTTGAAAATAAGCATGGAGAGCTTGCCATTCTGTTGCTCCCATGTGGGAAATGACTAGTGTGTTTCTACCACGTTCACCACTCAATATTGCTCCAACCTGGTGTTTACCTCTATACATCAATATACTTTGGGCTTTTGAACAGTGAAAAGACCTGCTTCATC
>JAXGGA010004657.1:0-85971 GCA_038373865.1 Uloborus plumipes | reverse complement strand
TTATGACGTAATATCGTATAACCCATTTCAGAGCATGAAATTAAAAATGTATGATATTATTTGAAACCACCAACCACTAGCGAAAAGAAATCTTATTTTAAACCTCACAGATTTAAAGAGTAGGGCAACTATTGCAATCAATCCTTACACTTAAAGATTAGTAATTTCAATTGAAAATAAATTTTGTTTAACTTTTATCTTAAAATTCTTACACCAATTATCAAGACGTATAACGCATTTCACAGCATATGAAATTAAAAAATATATATAATACTATTTAAAACCACAAACCACGCGCAATAAAAACTCTTAATTTTCACCCTCACAAACTTAAAGAGCAGTGCAACTATAGCACTCAATCCTTACAACTTCAAGATTTGTAAATTTAATTGAAAACAGATTGTGTTCATTTTGTTATTACAATCATTAAATCAATAATAAGGACTTATGCAGAACAAGGGCGGATCTAGAAATGTTTTAAGGAATATGCGATTGATTTTACTACACATCTTGGATTACAAATATTAACCCCATATGCTTTGGACTTCAGTTGTGAAACCTATCCCAAAGAGAGCCGTAAATCTCCCTTTCGCTCACATTGAAAATGGTCAAAAAATGCATTTTTTGGACTTCAATATTGAAAATTTACCAGTGATGTTTCCCCCAAGGGAGGGGCGATCGCCTCCTAACCTCCATTGTATCCCCCCTTGAGGCTAGAGTTTTTAATATTTAAAAATATTAATGCTGACGGAACTCTCACTAACCACTCGAGATTTCTGATTGACCATGAACATTTTCTTTTTGGATAGTTTTTTTTTTCTTCTTTTTTTTTTCAGCATTACTAACTGCACAATTTTTATCGTCTTTCTCTTTTATTTATTTATTCATTTGTTTAAAAAATAAATATTCTCTCTTTTTTTTTTATTCAATATTTTTTTACTTATTTTATTGTAATTTTTATTTTTTTTCTTATTTTTTATACAATTTTTAATTTTTATTTATTCATTTATATTTATTTATTTATTTTTTTTTTTAATTTATTTTCTTTATTTAATTTTTTCATTAATTTTATTTATTTAATTTTTTCATTAATTTTATTTATTTTTATTTTTTATTATTATTTTTTTATTTCAATTATTTTTGTAATATTTTTTTTTATTTATTTATTTACTTTCGTATTTATTCCTTTCTGTTATTTTTGTTTCATGACCTTTAATGTAAAAAGGTTTCCTTTTTGTTATGCTTTTTTTTTTTTTTTCCCTTATCAAGCAAAAAACATATTTTTCTTCTATATATTATATATATATAATATCTATATATCTATATATATATATATATAACTTAATATATATATATATATATCAGTAGCGAGGCGTGACTTCAAGCATCAGTCATCGCTAACTTTCAGGTCCCTAAAGAAATATATCAGACCATATGTTTCGCTCAGGGGTGTTTGTGATAAGAAATTTCTGAAAATTTTGGGCTGCCGTTTCCGAAATTTAATTTCTCAGTTTTCGAAAATTTTGAACTGTCGTTTCCGATGTCCATTATTTGGTTCTTTTTTTCATTGCTGAAGAATAACAATATTGCAATGTGTTTAAAAAAATGATATATTGCTACAGATTTTTACGAATGTGTGTGTGAGGGGGAGGGAGGGGTAAGCTCCTCATACTTTCAGAACATTTCATCAAGTCTTCAAAAAATTTTACTTACCTTGTAAAAATCTTGGTTCACAGATGCTTCTTTTTCAATTTGAAAAGTTCAAGCTTGCTGAAATGCAAAGCTCGAACGGCAACGAGCACTACTTTTTATGAAAAACATTTATAATTGAAACTAAAAAGAGAGAGTAAAAAAACCAAACCACGCACACATATATTCGTTTTTGAAAGTTCGATAAAGTTCCAAAACACAAAAGGTAACAGTATTTTCCCCCATGCAAAACTACTGTAGTTGCAAACAATATTGTTTTCGACCCGTCGGGCTCATATTGGCGCCATCGTAAGATAACCGCAACCCCTTTTTTTTGAAAAATGTGACGCACCGAATTGAAAAAAAAAAAGAATGAACGAAACAGGAGAAAAAAAATCTCTACCCCTCCCCATCCAACCCCAACGATCCGCCAAAACTGAGAGTTGCCAGTAAAAACAAAATGCTTTGCACATAAAATTTCCGCGGATCATCGCCGATGACTTGTTTTACATCTAAGGGAAGCTGTGAAAGTATCTGATTGGCTGAAATGGCTGACAAGCGAAAAAAGTTGCGCGCGCACACACAAAACCGATGCGGTATCTGTAGCGATGAGTGAAGGTCACGCCTAATCGTTTACTCAACAGATGGCACCACTAAAATAAAATTATTTGGAATATTAAATGATCCGAAAAAATAATCTGAAAATAAAATTTTAAAAACTTTAATTCTTCCAGTACAAAACGAGGTTTGCCTTCAGGTCATCGGCGAATCGTTCGATGACTTGAGGCCTCGCTACTGATATATATATATATATATATATATATATATATATTATATATATATATATATATTATATAGCAGTGGCGTACATAGCGCCCCCGCAACCCCCGCGGCGCGGGGGGGCGCAAGAGGTTTGAGGGCGCCCGATCCAGAAAAATAGCACTAAAGGTTACACGGGGAAAATATTTTTTACATTTTAATAGGGGGTGGGGGGCGCACTTACAAATCTTGCTGGGGGGCGCACCCTAGTCTATGTACGCTACTGTATATATATATATATATATATATATATTGAATGTTTACCCATGTGGGTTGTTTTGTAAATTTTCACTTACATCATTCCATAATTTGTTAAATTTAGCTCTGTTGAATATGTACAAAAGGAAGGCGTATTAAAAAAAAAAACAAAACTCAAGATAAAACCAATCTTAATTTAACAATCACAAAAATTAAAATAGCCTTGCAACTTCAGCCCCTATACTTAACGATTGTCACTGAAAGATCCCGAGGAAGAAGTGATTTTTTTTTCTATAGCAGTGAGCAATCACAGACTTCAAATTAAACAAAAGAACGTGACATGGATAATGTAACCAATAGAAAGGACACTTCGAACCTAGTATTTGTTATTAGAAAAAAACTTATCACTAATGATTGTACTTCAGCTGCCAAAACTGAGCAAAATTAAAGGTTATACTTTCCTTTTTTTATGTTATAAAAGATTTTTGTTTAAAGTATCTTCAAAGATAAAAATTGTGAAACAATTTTTTTAAAGAATAATAGAAATTGCAATGTAAGTAGATCTTTCATCAAAAACTATGCTTTAAAAAATGGTCATAATTACTTCTTTTTTATGGTATAACAAAAAAACTTATGCGTATAACAAAACATTGAACAAATTCTACACATTAATGAGTGTAACCGCGTATCAGTAATTCTGCAGTATCTACAACTTTCGATCATGAGGGTTGCTATTTAGTCCACTAAAAAAGTGCGATATGCCGAGAAAAATGGAAAAGTTGGACAAAATTGGCAAATCCACAATCCACGGATTTTCTATACAGTCTAAAATACCACTGAAAAGCTCCACCCCATCAGTTTTTTTAATAATAAAACCCATTTTTAAGCATAATCATGATTATAGAAATATGTTTTTGCATGGTTGCCCTACTAAAAATGACCCAGAGAGATCAATAAAAAAAAGTGTACGGGGAATTGACCAACGGATATCAATAGAGTTAAATCAGTAGAGGTCTACTGGTATCAGTTGAACAACATGCTATGGATCTCTATTGATGTCCATAGATTCTACGGTTTTGTTCTACTGATATCACTAGAAGATGCTATGGATCTCTATTGATATCCATAGATTCTACGGTTTTGTTCTACTGATATCACTAGGCCTCTACTGATTTAGCTCTATTGATATCCGTTGGCCATTTCCCCGTACATTTTTTTTTATTCAATGATGCTATGGATCCTTATTGATATCCATAGATCCTACGGTTTTGTTCTATTGATATCACTAAAATATGCTATGGATCTTTATTGATATCCATAGATCCTACGATTTTGTTCTATTGATATCACTAAAATATGCTATGGATCTTTTTTTGATCTTTACTGACATCAATAGGTCTCTACTTATTTAACAGTATTGATATCCGTAATCTATTTCCCCATACAATTTCTCTTTATTGATCTCTATGGGTCACTTTGACTAGGGATAGAACTACTCGAACAAGGTGGTGTGTCATTTGTGCCACAGGTGGGCACAAGTGGTGTGCAAAATATCGAGCAGAACGAAACTGATATATAATGAAGCAAATGCACCCACAGTTCGATCATAGCATCCTAAGACTGTACCCTAGCAGCATAATCTCATCGGCCGATGTTCGGCCATTCATCGAAACCCGATGAAATTCTCATCGGCCGGTGATCGGATTTCGATGAGTTTTCATCGGGAATTGCTCCAATATGTCTCATCGGCCAATCAGAATCCGAGCAGCAAAATCCGATGAGTTTACGATGAGATTTGGAGCAATTTACGAGCAGTGCAGTCCCGTGCCGATGAATTTAGGACCAATTTTGGATGAAAATACGATGAGAGTTGGATCAATATACGAGCAGTGTAGTTCCGTGGCGATAAATTTTGGATCAAAATACAATGAGAGTTGGATCAATTTAAAGAAAAAAGAGCGCAGTTTAGTTCCGTGGCAGTGAATTTTGGAACCTCTTTTTAATTTCCCCCAACCATTTGCGACTGATCAACTCCAGCATCGAACCCGAGTTATCGGCGCCGAAAGCCAACGCTCTACCACCACGCTACCAAGTCTACGAACAATGAGACCAACACTGCATATTTAACAAAACTTTGAGATTGGGTAAATTTTCATCAGAAAATTTGATCTTTACGACCTCTTTCCGATGAAATCTGTAGCTTGGCATATTTTCATCGGGAAATTTGATTGGAAGTATATAGTTTTCCAATAACACATAGCTCGGTTAATTTTCATCGGGAAATTTGATCGGAAGGATATCGTTTTTCGATGGAATATAGCTCATCTTATTTTCATCGGGAAAGCTGATCGGAAGGATATCATTTTCCGATAGAATTTTGCTCATCTTATTTTCATCGGGAAAGTTGATCGGAAGGATATCATTTTCCGATGGAATTTTGCTCATCTTATTTTCATCGGGAAAGTTGATCCGAAAGATATCGCTTTCCGATGAAAAGTAGCTCATCGAAAACCGTGCTCGGATAATGATCGGAACGATGTCGTCGTGCGTTACGGGATTAGTTTACGAGGAGTTAGTTGATCGGCTGAGAAAATCCGATGAGTTGATGCTACTTGGGTAGTTTCCTCCTAATGGTGCACTCCACATTTAAGAATAGCCATTGATCAAGCTGAAGGCAAAAATCCTCTTAATGTAGCTAAGATAGTCAACAAACTGTTGGATAAAGTGAATTTATCTGTTTATATGTAATAGCATTAATTAGCTACAGCATTAAGATTTTGTACAGTCATAAAAAAAAAAACGAAACACTCGCTCGTATTCGAAAACTATTAACACTAGAGACACGTGTAATATGTTATTTTTTCAGGAATAATGTGCTCTATAAATGTCTACCGGTAAATTGTTGTTAAGGGGTCGTCTTCATATAAAAATCGGCATCAACTTTAAAATTTTCTACGAAAACCCCCCTTTTTTATCGCATATTTGTGATCAGCAACATCATTTAATTTTGTATACCAAATTGTTTTAAATTTGCTCCAGCCGTTTCTTCACAATTGAACTGAGAAAAAACCGTCCCGTAATGTTAAAAATATTTTTGATACTTGAGCATATAATACCTAAATCACGATAGGTACGGCAAAGTTTGTTTTTTTATATCAAAGTATGAACCAACCCAACAATAAAAACGTCATTAACTTCCTCTCAGATAAAATTTTGAATTTTTTATGAATTATGAAATTAATATTTGAAAAAATGATGATCTGGAACCATATAATATTTTGATGGAGAAACAATCTAGAAGGGGTTTTAAAGGAGAATCCAAAATGGGAGCTCAAAATATCCAGTAGGTTTTGAGATATGCTAAAAGAACCATTTTTAGGGACCATATACAACTGCGCGAACTGAAATAATGGTAGGGAATTTCTATGCAAAGAAAGAGGAATATGCTTATCCACCAGTTGCAGAACATGCTCAGCGTTTTTATATAGTATTTAGTTTTCAATAGTTATAATATGTAGAAAGAGAAACGCCAATAAAACTGCTGAGTACATTTTAAAACTGGCAGACAATCCAATTTTTTGTCCATTAGTGAGAAGTCTGCATTCATGCAACATGTAGCAATTCAGAAAACTTTTTGCGTGGACACTTGATTTTCATAGAAAACTGTGGTGTCTCGGAAGGTTATTTGGAATTACTGGTAACGATTAGACGTTTTTTTAAATTCTGAGTCACGTTTTAACATTATTGCCAATCCTAGTACAGTAGTTTACATAAATACAAGAGGTTACTTTTTAAGTTGTAACCTCTCTCCAGAAGGTGTATGCTGCAACGGTTAGTGCGTAGCTAAAAGTATGCATCTATCTTTGTTTAATCAAAAAGATAGAATGTTGCGTTTTTCCCTTGAAGTCTACACAGTAGGGTTTTCTCTTGCAAACTACAAAAAAATATTATAACTTTAACAGAACCCGAGAATTTTTAATTAATTACGAAAAGCAAACGTGTTATTGCGAGTAGCTTTAGGTAATTTAAACGAAAAAATATGATTTGTCTGCTCTATGTAAATTTTAATCTTGAAAGTAGCATTTTAAATGTGGTGGTGGTCCCTAAATCTTTGGTCGGTCATAACTTTTGTTCTACTGGTCCTAAAGTGATGCCGCTTGGTACCCAGCATACTTTTGGCCCTCCGTACCTAATTATGTAACCAAATGTAGGGGTTCCCATTTGAAAATTCAGATTTTGAGTTCATTTCACTTTGTATATAGCCCCTTATCAAAATTTGACTCACATAGTTTTAAAGAAGACTTTAATCCATGTCAGAAGAGACCTTTCTTTTGTTCTTGGTAAGTATAGCAGCCGAATAATTCAGAGTGTTTCGTTTTTTTTTTCTATGACTGTACATATCAAGACATAACACTACATTGAAGTCTCAAATTTTAATGAATATGCATCGAAACTCATTATGCATCACATGGAGATGTATGGAAAAGACCCTAAAAATGATGATTCTTAGATTAAAGACAAACTTATTTATGGAACTTCAAATGCTCCATTTTTCACAATGCGCACAATGTACAATTTACACATGAAGAGGCCAATTTTTTTGTATCCAGTTTAAATAATAAAAACGTGTTTTTCTTTAATTATCTTTTTTGAATACTATCTTTGAAATGAATGGTTGAACCATATGCCTGGGATGATTTGAAAGAAAACTATTGATTTTTTTTTCAAACATAAAGGAAAAAAAAATGACTGGCATAATCTATGAATCTGTAATATCAGATTTTAAAAAATCAGAAATTTTATCAGTTAAAATTTCAGTCGAAGTTTATTATTTTAAAATTACAGTTATCTTTATTTACAAAGTGTAAAATCATCTGCTTTTTATTATTATTATTATTATTATTAACCTTTCTAGCTCACTAATTTTACCGAGACTTACTACTTAAGTTTAAACTTAATGATTTCATTTCTACAGATATCAATTGGAATTAGTATAACCTATCGGATTTCTATTGATGTCAATTAAAGCTTTAAGTGATGTCCATTGGGATCAGTATCCTACTGACCAGATTTCTATCGATATCTATAAAGCTTCTATTGATATCCATTGAAATGCTTTCCTACTGACCAAATTTCTATTGATGGGTATAGGGCATCTATTGATATCCATTGGTATGCTTTCTTACTGACCAAATTTCTATTGATGTCTGTAGGTCTTCTATGGATATCCATTGAGGATATGATCAATAGGCTACATGTATCAATAGCTTCTATCGATACCAATAGAGACATCTATAGAAATCAATTCATATCAATAGAATTTTCTATTGATCTCTATGGGTCATTTTTAGTAGGGAAATACTCATATTTAAATGTGTTAAATTTCATCAATTTGTATGCTTAAAGGACTTCTCTTTTACTCTTATGTATTCAAAATTGAAAGAAAATGGCCATTTTGAAAAAAAAAAATTTAATTTTGAGCTTTTTGGTTTTTTTTTTTTTTTTCAAAATCCCGTCTATGTGAATTCTAGTGCATCAAGGAACCTCTGTGCCAAGTTTGATGAAAATCCGACGAAAACTGGATTTGTTTAAGGAACAAACATGCAAACAAATATACACACTGCAAAAAAATTCGGAAACGTTTCTGAAAATAAGATAAACGTTTCTGAATATACCGGAAACATCCGCTTAAGATGACTTTTCCGTAATACTCGGAAACGTTTCCGTCCTACTCAGATACCTTAGAGGAAGCTGCGTGGCTCAATGCGCAACGAGCAAAATTTAGGTGGGGGAGAAGATTGAAACCGGAAACGGCGCCATATTAACTTGCTTGCATTTTAGCGAGTGTGTGTTTTAGTCTTGCTTAATATAAAATCGGATTTATGGGAACTATAAATCCATGAGTAATTATTAAATACAGTATTTACTTCAGTAATCCGCAAGGCATTATATTTGTTTTGGTGACATATCAAATTAATACGAAAACTACATCTTCAAGGCCTACCAACAGGAGTATCAGACTGTGTTGCACGTATGAATTATTACGATATATCGAAGAGAAGTTTAGTTTGTTTTTATTTCTTCCAGAGGCCGGTAAGTATTGTTCATTGCTTAGAAATAGATTATTTTCTTTTAAATTGTATGAAATCTTTGTTGTGGGCCAAACACTTTTTTTTCTCGGGACTTGTATCGACGTAATCAAAACTGGTTTTCATTGGACAGCATTGCAAAATTTTTTTTGTGATATTATTTGTTTGTGAGTTACTGCAATCTTTCATTTTTTATGCATGTTGAACATAAGGACCTATTAATAAAAATCTATCTCATTCTATTACTGACGTCACTAATCATAAACAGAATACACTGCTCCATTTCTTGCGGCGGCGGCGCCTTCGGGGGAATCCCCATATTATGCGTAGCAGCCGGCAGATTTCGTTCGAATGGGGAAACGAAATCAGACTAAATGCATAGATGTTGCACTTTGAACGCACCCGGTAAACTCTAATGAAATGTGTGGTGACTTCTTTTGATTATTTTTATTTTTAGTATTGCTGGCAGATTTTTTTATTTCTCATAGTGAAAAGAATTATCTGCTTAGTTTTTGTTGATTTTCTTCGATGCGAAAGAAATCTCTGGTTTTTCGTTTCAGTTATACTAAGATATTACTGTGTGTTTTAATTAATTTACTTATTTTGAATGCTGTATCAAAAGGAATTGGGGGGGGGGGGGGGGAATGTGAGTAATTTTTTGCTGCGCAGAAGTATAACTATACCATGAAGAGCTTTTAATCGAGTGTGAAGAAGAATATTTTAATAGAGTGTCATTTTCTGTTCATTTGAAATTGCCCTGACCACGAGTGGCACATTATTCATAAGTTTCATTTAAAAATAAAGAGAAAGTAAATATTTTAATTTTTGAAATTTATTTCATGTAGCTTCAGGTCCCTCATTTGGGGGGAAGGGGGGGGGGGTAATGGACCCCTGGGAATTTAAATTTACTGCTTTTTGTTATGCATTTCTACTTGTATTTTTATGTTTTTTTTCTTTTCAACACATTGAGCACATACCTTTTGCCCTCTCCCGCCCAAAAACTTCGAAATGGCACGCTAGTTTATATTGTTTAATGAATAAAGGATATGAAAATATCATTCCAGACTAAAGTAGCACACATGTTACTATTCCAACATGTCACTATTCTTGAATATTGATATAGATACATTTCTTGGCGATTGTATACTTTTTGAATGTCAATATTATATAAATTATAGAATTCATTGAAATATTTCTTAGTCATCGCTTATGGCACAAACGCTTATTGCACTACCTTCGTACGTTTTAAAATGTTTAACATACAAAAAAGAAAGATCGTATACTGTCAAAAATATCAAAGCATGTTTCTAAATAAATGGGCAGCTGCAGTTCATGATATTTTTAAAAACTTTTCTGAGAATTTCGGTATATTTGCTGTAACTTTTGAAAAGCTTCTAGGTATTTCGGAATATACTTTCCGTACTTTCCAAAAGCGTTTCTGTGAACTTCGGAATCTACTTTCTGCAATTTCAAAAAACATTTCTTAGTATTTCCGAATCTTCTTAGTATAATTTTCAAAAACATTTGTGTGTATATTGTGCAGCTGCGGTATATGAAATTACTAAAAAGTGTTCTTAAGTGTTCCAGAAGTCTCTCTGAAATTGTAAAACGTTTTCGAACATCTTGGAATCCTTTTTCTGTAACTTTTTTTTTAATACAAATCTTATGTCACATATTTCAATAGGTTTAAGTAATTTTTTCAACGCTGAGATGAACAATATTTCATTCCAAAAAGAAAACAAAAAATAAATCAATAAAATGGTGTGAAAATACAAAATTACTTTATTTTTCTTTTTTAATCCTCCATTTTCTTATGTTATAACGCTATTTTTATGAACCTCAACTTTTACAAATAACAAAACAACTGGTAGACTAAAAAACATAATAAAATTCATTAATAATAAAAATTTTGCATTTTTACACAATTATAAAAGGATTTTATTTAATTATTTTTTGTTTACTTTTCAAAATGAAATATTACTAATCTCAGCGGTAAGAAAAAAAACATACGAATCATTATAATTCAGATGTGTATCAAAAGAAAAAAAAAGTCACAGAAAAAAGGGTTCAGAAACATTGGAAAACATTTTTGAAAATTTCAGAGAGATTTCTGAAATACTGAGAAAGCTTTCTGAAATACTCAGAAACCTTTCTGAAATACTCAGAAACCTTTCTGAAAATTTCATGAACCGCAGCTGCATGAAATACTCAAAAACGTTTTTGAAAATAACAGAAAGGGGCTTCCGACATACTCAGAAACGTTTCTGAAAATAACAGAAAGAGGTTTCCGACATACTCAGAAACGTTTCTGAAAATAACAGAAAGAGGATTCCGACATGCTCAGAAACGTTTCTGAAAATAACAGAAAGAGGATTCCGTCATACTCAGAAACGTTTCTGAAAATAACATGAACCGCAGCTGCCCGATATACTCAGAAACGTTTCCGGATTTTTTTTTACAGTGTACATACAAGTATACGTCCATCCATTTTTTTATATATAGAAGGTGTGTAGTAAAGGATACGTAACAAAAGAAAATCATCCCTCGCTTGAAACATTTCTAAATCCTCCCTCGATTTTTGCCCCTTCGCATATCTTACAACTATTTGAAACATTTATCATGTGCCCCTGTGAATCTCTTTGGGCCTCTCAGCGTCGTGTTGACCCTTCGCAGTGGTGACAGTGTTCTCCATGGAAAATCCGCCACTGGCCACCTCGGATTTTAGGTGCGTTTTTCAGGTTTTTGGTTAGATCTCAAAAACAAATTACTTGCGAATAAAATTAACTTCAGATAAGTTGAAGAGCGTGAAATTACTGTTTAAAAAGCTGTTTTTGTTTTTTATTGTAGCTGTGGAAGATGCACAGATATTTGAAATCAAAATTTATGAGTTTTGAAATAGAGTACGAACTACAAGGAAAAGGTATTTTGGAATTTTTGCAGATTCCCCCCCCCCCCAAAAAAAAGAAAAGAAACTGGAAGGTAGGGGGGGAGTTCCTCTAAACTGTACTACTTTCGAAACTAAATGCCTTTGCAGCTCCCACAGCTACATCAAAAATGAAAAACTCCTTTAAAGGTAATTCTATGCTCTTTAATTAATCAGTTAATGGGTTAATCTTTGCTTTGGGTCCCTTTTCTCGCCAAACACGGATTTCGGTTTTGTCGCCATCGGAACGCCATTTTTGCGTAATGTCTCTTGGAGCTTTCAACTCCGCGAGACAACAAGGAAAAACGCGCCAGTTGGCGACTTTTTAAAAATGCGCCAAGCAGGGACCCAAAGCGCATTTTTACCAGTTAGTAACTTTAGTCGCAAGTAAATAGTTTTTGAGGTATGAAACAAAACGTAGAGAAACACAATTAAAATCCATCATGGCGGTGCTACATCTACCTACTTATACCCATATTTTGATACACAACCTGGCAAAACATACTCCTCTAAACATAAGTATGTATACAAATAGTGTTTTGTTTAAAGTACAGAGGAGGTAGAAAACTGCAGTAAAATCTTGCTCCAATTTTTTTGATGCAATGCATGAAATTATTATTACGATGAAACAGTTATTATACAAAAATGTTACACCATAATTCTTTGCAGAAAGTGTATCGGGATTTTTCTTTCTGAAACCATCAAAACTAAAATTCACAAATGTTAATTTAAATCTCCTAGTCAGAAAAGGGGAAAACATGGTTCTAGAGCTTCGCGTAAAAACGGATATACTGGAATTAGTATTTGAGAAAATGCTATATGATAAACGGAATTCCAGTTTTGAAGTTTGTTACGAAAAGTAATTATGAATGTTGTTTATGAAATTAGAACAAGCATCGAATTGTTCGCTTTAAGTATCGTCTTTTTCATAAATTGTAACAAAAAATAAAGATTGTTTTAGCGTAGAACAAAGCTCTACGTTTTCGCAACAAAAATGTGTCGCTGTCATTTAATTTAGTCAGACGATATTTCGCAAAGCAATACTTTTACGATCACAAAGCAAAGGAATTTTTTTATTAAAATCAAATGTTTTGATTAATTAAAAGCGTCTAGAAGTAATCTTAGATATAAGAAAAACAAAATTTCATTTCGTTGCTAAGTAAATTAATTTCCAAATAATGTTTTGGTCCCAAAAACAATTTAAGATTCAATCACACTTCCAAAAGAGCGATATTTTATATTTATATGCTTCAGTTTCGTATTTCATTAAATCCCCCAAATTTATTCTACTAATGTACAAATTCTTATTCAGTTTCTTAAAAGTATAATTACAATAAAAATTTCGCTAAAGAAAACTGGTATTTTCTGAAAATAACTGCGTAATTATCTAAAACACTTCGTGTTAATTGATATTACTCTCTCTAATTAAGCAAAATACACATAAATAAATTTTAAAAGTACTAAAAATAGACGGCATTTTCTTGACAAGAAGCCTTTTTATTTTTTTCCTGAAAGAAAGTTAATGCAGATATAAGGAAATGCACATCTCATTGAAGAAGAAAACATTTTGTAAAGCGATCTTTTCAAACTAAACGTTGCTTTATTATGACTTGAAAATTTGTATTAACATTTTAAATGAAACAGAGCACGTCTAAGGCTTTTATAAATATTAATATGCAGTTAATAAACCTCATTTTCATACATTTTATTCTTAGTATTAATTTGTTCTATATGTTGATATATGTTAAATATTATCTGCAAAATCAATTGACATTTAAAACACTGAATATAACTTAAGCGGAAAAACGTGGGCAATCTTTTCAAACAGAAACTAAATGGAAAAAAATGTTATTAATGACTTAATTTTTAATTAAAAAATAATAGAATAAAAGACACTTATTTTGCTAGTTTTCCTCAAAAATGAATAATATTCAAAATACCAATGCGTCACCTGTAATTTGCTTGAAGTACGTGAATTTTCCTTGCTCCTTTTATAAGTGAAACACAGATTTTTTTTTTTTTTTTTGTAAAACATTAAGTGTGATTCGACTTCTAAAAAAATCTATTAAAACTTCACAGAATTTATGGAATTGCGCAAAATTTCATTTTTGTATAACCAATAAATCATAACAAATATCGTTTTTGAATAAATATTAGAAAGAGGCTGACCACAAATGAAGTGAAAATTTGAAAGGGATGTTGCAAAATTGTAATAGTTTGGGACAAGGCAGATGTTAACAAGAACTATGACATCACGTATATCTCATGAGAGGATGATTATGAAAAATATCGTGGCATATTAAAAAGTGGAAGGGAGGGAAGTGAAGTAGGACATTCTGTGATTTAAAAAGTGTTATATACTTTATAGAGTGCCCCTAACAGCAGGCCTGTCATTTGTTTGATCAGCGGCAGGAGCGCCCTGAACTAAAATTTTTGGGAAGGGGAAAATTATAATTTTCCAAATAAAGTTCCAATTTTATCGGATAATAAAATAGAAGCATGCACACATGTTGTACATTTAAACGTTTAGTGAGAAAAAACATTAGGCATCTTTTAAAAAACAATTCCAAAAACTAAAAAGAACAAATAATCTCAATGTTGCAATTTTGTCCTCAAATTGCCGAATCGTCAGCAAAATGTGCCGAAGACGGAAAATATTGGGGGGTCACAGTAACCTCCCATCGGGGCGCTCCTGATCAGCGGGGTCAACCGAAAAAATCCTGGAACGCTACCCAGAAATTATCAGTAGCGTTTCGGATTTTTTTTTTTCAAGTACTGTCAGCCCCTCTTAATCGGATAACGGATAAACGAATACCCCGTTTATACGAATAAAATATCCCGGAACCGAACATTCCCCATGCCATATACGCAATGTTATAGATCCCCGCTTTAACAAATACCCCGTGTAATCGAATAATATTTCTTGGAACCGACAGTATTCATTCAAGCGGAGCCGACTGTATGAGTCTAATTAAAGATTTAAACAAAATGTTATGCTATGAGTCGTTAAAACTTAAATAACTAACTTGCGGTACTAGCAGAAATAAAAGAAAAAAGCTTTTGCAAAACACATTTGTTTTCAAACAAAACTATCAAAACGTGTTTCCTATGTTCATTTATTTATTTTATCAAACAAACTTTTCAGAACTCCAAAACAAAATCCCTAAGCAATCAAAAAGACATCTCCCCCCCCCCCCCCCCCAAGAATGAGGTTGCTTTCATTTTATACTAATCAAATCTCCAAAAAGGAATCTGATGGCTTTCAAAAATCATACATCATACATGACTGATGCTTAAACTTTGATCGTAAAAGGGAAAACAAATTGAAGTTCACAGATATTAAACGTTTTCATATATCCCAGAACATGCGCTGTGTTTGAAAGAGTTAGTTCTTTTTCTTTCTTCCTTTTTAAATTTTCTTTGGGAACATTGAATTTTTTTCTTCATTTCTGTTACGAAATACAACAAAAATAAAACCAACTTCTAAATGAAATTTGGCATAAATTAATGATTTATGCATTTCAAAGATGGAAAAATGAATTTTTTTAATGATGCTCATTTACGTGTAAACGTTAAAGAAGAATCCGTCCTTTACTGTATGCGTTTTACCAGTGTTATATTAAGTTTCAAAAGTAATTTAAAACAAAGAAAACCCCATTAATTTTTTCTGAAAGTATGCAAAAGATTACTTCAGTTAAATCTTTTCAAATAAAAATCTTAAATTCTTTTCATAAAGAAAAACAATTGGAGACCAGAAACCATGATCTTTGCGAAATTCCCCAATTTATGGACCTTGTGTTAGCTAAATATCTCGGTAAAATTTCAAATAGGAATACGAATAGTTTATCTAAGGGGTTTTTTCTTTTATTTCTCTTTGTCCCCTCCTCTTCTTTTTAGTCTACTTTCCCGTTCAAAAAAAAGAAAGATGAAAAAAAGCGTTAAAAGTGGTTTAATGCATTTTAGAACTATTCCAAAATACTAAAAAAAATTAAATATACATCGAAAAATTAACGAATTAAGAGTAGGGTTTTGAGATGTGGAAAATTGTATGTCTGTCTGCCCCCTCCCCCCACCAGTAATAAAGTTTGAACGAAGAGTCCAAGTAGGACATACTTCTTTTTGTTAGAAATATTTCGGAGCGGAAACCTCATTCCAAAATTTCACTTTTTGATTTGAATAATTGCTCGTTCCACTTTGAACAGTTTAATAAAACTTAACATTAGCACCTACGTGAAAGTTTAAGACCAACGTAGATCACGAACTAAGAGGCAAATTTCGTTCAAACTTTTCTGGAAAATGCTCTTGATGAAGAATGTATGGAAATATTTTTTTGAAAGGACTGTTTTAAAGACTCCTCCGACACCGAATCTCCGACTCCGCAACCATGGCAGAAATGCAGGTTCGGGAAAGAAAATACAGGACTTCTACTATTAGAATTGTCGAGCAGAAATGGGGGAAAATTTGACTGACTCCTATTCTGAAAAGGAAGAATTGTTCCAATATTTATAACTAAAGTGTTTAAAAGTTGGCACTAGGTTGGGATAAAATTTTCTACCTAAACTTGGCGATTTATTTGAAAAGCAGGGAGGGGCGTTAGAACATGTCGCACCCTTGCTACAAAAGTGCCACAACTCAAAAAACTACGTTTTCCAGAAATTGCAAAAAACTGTTCCCGGACTGACTAGGCCCATTTTAGTATCTTTGAATTTGTCAATATGAAGACCGATACATCTCAAACTATGATCGTTAGTTACGCACGTTACTCTACGACGGCTGGACGACAACTCAAGATATGGCATTTCAGTGGAAGGGGTCCTGTGCATCTTGATAACAACAAAACGCCATAACTGCCCTTTGGCGGCTGATTTTTCAATGCAACTTCTGGCTCTTTTGAAGATTGGTAGAGACGTGTAAACTACGTTTAACGACGGTCATAACTCAAAAATTACAATTTTTGAGTTGTAGCACTTTTGTAGCAAGGGTGCGATGTGTTAAGGTCACAAGAAATTAAAATTTCAACAACCATAATACTCTAGTTGAAACTTTGAAACGAATATAATTGCAACCAATGATTCTTCGAATATCTTCTCAACAGTTCTATAATCATATTAAGATATTTATGTCTATCTGTCATCTGACCATTAATCGTAAATAATGCATTTTCGGTATTACCGAAGATGTGATATTTAGTGACATTACGATGCGTTAGAATTTTCCGCAAATTTAGATACAATATAACATTAAGCATAGACAGGGTTACTAATTATTTAATCTGGAATTTCAATGTGCAATGATAGAGAAACTTAAGACGAATGCAGCAAAGGAAGGGGGGGGATAAGTAAGATAACGTAAATATTTCAAAATGAACGAATTGAAAATCTCAAAAATGATAAACTTAAAAAATTGCAAGAAGTTTATAATTTTATAACTACTACAAGAAATATTTTGGAAAAACCACTAATGTGTAGCAAATGCACCCACAGCTCGATCACATAGCATCCTAAGACTGCAGTTTCGCCCTTAATATGGGCTCCTCAGTTAGGAATAACCAATGATCGAGCCGGAGGCAAAAATCCTCTTATTGTAGCTAAGATAGCCAACAAACTGGTAGATAAAATGAATTTATCTTACCAGCGAGCGTCCGCAAACTATGGTGCGGCTCAACTCGATATTTGAAGGCTAAAGCTGGGTAATGTGCAATGAGTTACCGCCCGTAAGCCAGGGCTGAGGCAGAACTGTAGCAAATGCACCCACAGCTCGATCACATAGCATCCTAAGACTGCAGTTTCGCCCTTATTATGGGCTCCTCAGTTAGGAATAGCCAATGATCGAGCCGGAGGCAAAAATCCTCTTATTGTAGCTACTACAATAAGAGGATTTTTGCCTCCGGCTCGATCATTGGCTATTCCTAACTGAGGAGCCCATAATAAGGGCGAAACTGCAGTCTTAGGATGCTATGTGATCGAGCTGTGGGTGCATTTGCTACAGTTCTGCCTCAGCCCTGGCTTACGGGCGGTAACTCATTGCACACTAATGTGTGTCAAATTTGGAAAAGGGCTTCTATTTTTTTTTTTTTTTTTTGGTTTGTCTTTAGAGCTATTTATTTTTTGACTGGAGAGAACAAAATGTTTAGGAACTTAGTTAATCTGCTGGATAGTTAAATTAGCTTAGTTAATCTGCTAAATATTGCTAGATACGTAGCACTGCAAACTGTCAAAATATTTTAACATTTCACTTTGCCTCACATTCTCACACTTTCCACTCCATTTCTATTTTACCAGGAAACCATACCATAGTGTCATAATGTAAGTACTTGGCAGTTGAAAGAGCATTCCAAAACATGTTTCTGGGAATGTACATTATTGAGCCAGTTATCAAAATACTGGATCTCAAATGTTGCCGAGATTTTCTAGAAAAGTAGCCAAATTTATCGCCTTTTGGCGAGTAATAGCAAACATCCTACACATAGTTTGTAGATAAATGTCCTACACACGCGACTGGTGAAATGGCGTGATCAGTTTTTTCCCAATTCGTTAAATTTGGCGCTTTTGATTAAAATGGTCAGATTTTAAAATCTTATATTCTTATATTTTTAAACGAGCAACTCTTGTATATATGTATATATTTCGGATCTCGAAAACGGCTCTAACGATTTTGATAAAATTTTGTTTTTTGATAAAGTTTTGGGTTTTTTGAGTTCATCTACATCGGCGTTTTTTCCGTGAAAACGCGAGGCGTTTTTTCCGTGAAAACGCGAGTTTCCACAAAACATCCCGTTTTTTGTGCCTTCATTTAAAGTTTGAGAAGCTTTCTTTCAAAATTTTCTTTATGATTACTATCATTGTTACGGTTTCATAGCAACCACGTTTGATTATAACAATGGGTTTAATATTTAATCACATCAGCGTAAATTTAAACTTTTATGGTATTTGGCAAACGAGTTTTGGCTACACGTTAGAACTGTTATTGTTTTTGAAACGTTAAAGGCTTACTGGAGAATAGGGACTCTGCATCCATTCTCACCAACCCCTCCCGCACTTTCGGCGCCAAATGAAATGAAATGAAATGAAATGAAATGAAATGAAATGAAAAAATGTTGAAGAGATCAATCAAATTAAAGTTATTATGGTGTAATTTTACGGTGCGCATCGTTTAAAGAAGGTTGTGATGATGATGTCTTGTCCAAGTAAGGTTGTATTTTTTTAAATAAATGACAGCTGTTTTAAATGCGTATTAACCACCAAATGGTTAAAAATGCTGTCAAGTTTATCTAAATAAGTACTTCGAACTTTAGAAAAAAAAAACACGAGTCTACAAACCTCTTTTTTTTAATCGAGCTGGGCTCGGTCCCTAGGTACTATCTGTAACGGGTAGATAAGCACAATAATCTTTGCGCCAAATGTACGTCTCGAGATGCTCTTTCGATTGCTTCCTATTTAAGCTTTTTCCATTATTATTATATTCGTGTCCCCCCCCCCCCTCCGTTCATTCAAATGATGGACCTGCCCCCAAGCAGCTTTAGACCGACTGGAAATTCAAACCCAATCATTTCGTTTGTCAAAGGTCATACCTTCAAGCTGACATCAAACCTGCAAAGTGGCCATAATCAGTAGCTATTTTTTTTTCTTAACTTTAAGTAGAAATGAGAAATACTCCATTGATTGAAACATGTATATATTTTAACGAAATGATTAATGAACCCTTTATTATCCGAAGATTCGGTACTATTAAGAGGACGATAAGTAAATATGATCGGGTTTGCATACCTAAAGCACTAACCTTAGGAACCAGGCGGTACACATGTTGTACCATAAGTCTCGTCTAGTTTAGAGGACGGGGTTGAAATTTTCCCTCGAACCCTTTGGAGCCGGGGATTTTTTCAAGGTTTCATACGTGTGGTACGACAGTTTATACCTTCTCTTTTCAATGGAACAGAAATCTGTGGTTTAACTGTCGTACTACCTGGGTCGAAAGAAAATTTCGATATGAACAGCCCGGATCCAAAAGGCTAACGCAGCCTGAATTTTCTTCTGAGGAGGGGGGGTGAACAAAACAATATTTTCACGTGTAAAGGACTACTGTATTAGATTTTCAGTAATGACCAAACCTAAGTTGTGGATGTTTTTGAGAACTTACCCTACCTAATTTTTTTTTGGTTCCTCTTTTATATGTACAGATTTAGTTAACGCCACATAATTTTTGTAAGAACCTTCCACTACCTTCCTTTATAGGACAGGCTGACTTGGCCGACATATTGGTTCCAAGACATTCTTGAATCCAGCCTTGTTACAGGTATTTGAAACACATTAATATTATACCTGGTTGCTCTGGCGTAAAATAACTTATGATTAGTTGGATAAAGCACAATTTTAGGTAACTTTAAAAAAGATAACTTATTTCTCGAATTAAAAAAGTTTATTGGGAAATGTTTCATGAAATTGGGTTTATTTTCATATTGCACTTGTTTTAAGCCTGAGTTTAGGAAATGTTTTTGTCATATAGACAAAAATAGTCAAATATCATCTATGCAGCTACAATTCGAGCTTAGCTTCCACTTTTCTTCAATGCCACTTGAGTACAAATACAAGTGGTTCCACGCCCACCGTTTTGGAACTAAAATGTCGGATGAGTCAGTTCCCCTCTTATAGGAGCCTTACCTTCCACTATTGTTGATATCCTGTATTCCTGAAATACTGTAAAGTTTTTGAAATGCCTTATTTCTTATGATTTCGTAGTTTTTTTTATAACGATGTATGGTTAAAAATGGTCTGTTCTAAGAGTTTGGATTTTTTTTGAATTCCTGTGCAACAATGATAAAGTAACCGTTCCTTCGTATCTGATGAAACCATGCATAAATATAAACTTTTAATGTATGAAAACTTTATTTTCCAAGTCTAAAAGCTAATTAATTGCAAAAACATCATAACTACAAATTACATTTAAAAATTTTCTGAACTCGATTTAAATAAAAACCATGTAGTTTTTACATGATAACAACACAAATGCATGTTATGACACAGAGGGAAAAATTGGTCGACTATTTAAAAATGTGGAGAAGTTATGACGTTCTTTCTCTCTCCTGAAAAATTTGAAATTCTGGACTAACGTAGTTTTTGCACTCACCAATTCAAGTACAAGTGAGTATTTATTGAGTTCAATTTTGAAAAGAAGCGAAACACTCCAAATGAAGTATTTCAGAAGCAAAACAACATAAGAATTCTGTTTTTGCGTAGTGACAAATTAAGAGAGACACATTCCAAACATACAAATGTAAGTTTTATAGGTTATTTTAAGAAAGAGGTTTTTTCTATGGCGGAACTAGATTGGTACAGTCACTTCATTAATTAAACCCAATTTCAGAACTAGATTGGTACAGTCACTTCATTAATTAAACCCAATTTCACAGATGATTGATTTCTTTCCTCGTGATTATTGCAAATTAAAAGTACGACATACGAGGAAGTACTTTATGTTTTGATTTTTTTCAGCGTGTTGCCATACATTGTGAAATCTGTAAGTTTAGGAAGGTTTTTTTTTCTTTCTTAGAAGGGGAGAGACCAGGGACGGATGAAAGGGAGGGCGTTGGGGGTGTGGCGGCGCTAGCGACAAGGCCACTTCAGTTTAAGTGAGAGGTTTCTGATTTGGAATCTGGCAACGCTGCCCTCGCAGTAGTTGTTGTTGACATTCCACGATAAACAGCCGCTCATGTTGCTGCTCTTGTATCTCGAATATACAAACGATGTAAATATGTAAATAGGAATTAAATGTGTATCATATATTGTTATAACCTTGTGTCATCTCCTCACTCATGCAGCTCGTATACCACTACAACAGTATTCGCTACAAGTGGTGACCCGGACGTGATCTGAACGCGCTTTTCGATTTCGCCACACGCGTGTGCACGATGTCCAAAACCGAAGAAATTGATGAAAGTATAAGAGTTGAAAAGGATGTGTCCTATGTTGGGATTAAAGCCCCACCTTTTTGGAAAGCTACTCCGGAACTGTGGTTCATCAGACTGGAGGCTCAGTTTCAGCTGGCGAAAATCACAAACGAAACTACAAAGTTCAATCACGTGGTGGCTGCAATTGACGCAGAGATACTCTCGACAGTTAGTGATATTCTTACTAATCCCCCTGCTGAGAACCCGTATGGAACTTTAAAGAAACGCCTGATAGAATCCCATGCTGAAAGCGAGGAGTCAAAAATCCGCACTTTGTTGCAGGGGGTGGAGTTGGGTGACTCGCGCCCATCCCACTTGCTTGTACGAATGCGGAACCTCGCGGGCGATTGTGTAGGCGAATCCCTACTTAAATCTCTATGGCTCGCCAGACTCCCGGCTACCACCCGCAGTATCGTGGGAGCTTTAAATGAAGATCTTTCGAAATTAGCCACGGTAGCTGACAAAGTGCACGACCTGGCTGTGCCTTCCGAGATCAATGCTGCAAGCAGTGCACCACAACCTCAAACATCACTGGAAGCTCAAATGGCTGAGCTTACCCGGCAGGTAAGCGAATTAGCTGCCGTGGTACACGATCGAAGCCGATCGAGGGATCGATATGTTGGAGGACGAAATCGCAGCTGGTCGAGAAACCGATACAAGGAACCTACGAACAACATGTGCTTTTACCATACAAATTTTGGCAGGAATGCCAGAAAATGCAAGCAACCTTGTATGTTTGGGAACTCGGAAAACTAGGAGGCCAGGCGTTGATGGCGGCCGACGTTAAGGGCCAAAGTAATTGCCGTCTACTAATTCACGATAGGCCTTCAGGGCTTACCTTTCTGGTAGATACAGGTGCGGAGGTGTCTGCTATCCCTCCTACGTCATTGGAACGCCAAAAGCCGCAATCTTTGCTAAATCTGTTGGCTGCTAATGGCACTAAAATAAATACCTATGCCTTCGCACAAAAAATTGAAAAATTGTCTCCACGTCAGATAAATCATTTGAATTTTATTGCACAGTTCACGGTGGATATTAGACACGTAAAGGGAAAAGAAAATATTGTGGCCGATACACTATCACGAATCGAAAGTATTTCTGACACAGCAGTGAACTATGAAGACATAGCGCGTAGTCAACAGGATGATGAAGAACTTGTTCAACTTCTTGAAAATTCAAAGAGTTTAATTTTACAAAAAATTAAAATTCCAAATACCAATGCAACGCTGTATTGTGATATTTCTACTCAAGTCATCCGTCCTTACATTCCGAAATCTCACAGATATCAAGTCTTTCGAAATTTGCATGGCCTTGCTCATCCTGGTGTGCGTTCCACAGTTTGACTCATAGGTAGTCGTTTCGTCTGGCCCAACATGAAGCAGGATATAACACGTCTTACACGATCCTGCATGGCTTGTCAAAAGTCAAAAATTTCTCGCCATGTAAGTTCACCACTGTCGGAGTTCAAAGTGCCAAATCATCGATTTTTTTCACATAAATGTTGACATAATCGGTCCTCTCCCGCCTTCGCAGGGATTCACCTACTGTCTTACAGCCATTGATAGGTTCTCCCGTTGGCCTGAGGCCATGCCACTAGCTGATATCCGTGCTGAAACAGTCGCTCAAGCCCTTTATAGCGGTTGGATATCCCGATTCGGAGTACCTCAGCGAGTCTCAGTTGACAGAGGTGGACAGTTCAGAAGTGAGGTTTTTCACTCTTTGGCTAGGAGTTTTGGAATTCGTATCTCTCCCACAACAGCCTATCATCCTCAGGCCAACGGCGCAATCGAAAGGTGGCACCGGACTTTAAAGGCAGCTATAATGTGTCACACGTCAATTCATTGGGTATCAGCATTGCCTGCGGTTTTGCTTGGACTTCGCACAGTTTTTAAAGAAGATATTCAGTGTTCTCCAGCGGAAATGGTGTACGGTGAAAACCTTTGCCTCCCCAGCCAATTTTTTGTCAAGGAAGTTCCACAGCCTGATGAAAATAGTTTTGTAAAGAAACTTAAAGGTCATTTTCAGGACTTAAAACCAACCCAAACGTCCAATCATTCGACAAAATCTACTTTCGTGTACAAGGGCCTGGATGCGTGCACTCATGTTTTTCTCAGAGTGGACGCAGTCAGGCCTTCCTTGTCACCACCATACAAAGGTCCTTTCAAGGTGCTATCAAGGACTGAAAAAACGTTCGATATTGAACAAGGCGGTAAAAGGACAACCGTAACCATTGACAGACTGAAACCAGCACATCTGTTGGACGACAATTCAAGTTCTCAAGAGAACAATCCAGACTCTAAACTTGTCTCTCCTAGTGTCGACTCACCATCACTCCCCACACCTCCTGAAACAGTGCAACCTCCTTTGGCTACCCGTACTGGTCGGAGAGTACATTTTCCGGCCAAGTACCGGGACTTCGTACCTTAAAAATTATAACGAATAATTTTTCTTTTTTCAGGAAGGGGGATGGTGTGGCGGCGCTAGCGACAAGGCCACTTCAGTTTAAGTGAGAGGTTTCTGATTTGGAATCTGGCAACGCTGCCCTCGCAGTAGTTGTTGTTGACATTCCACGATAAACAGCCGCTCATGTTGCTGCTCTTGTATCTCGAATATACAAACGATGTAAATATGTAAATAGGAATTAAATGTGTATCTTATATTGTTATAACCTTGTGTCATCTCCTCACTCATGCAGCTCGTATACCACTACAACAGTATTCGCTACAGAGTAACCTCTTTATTTGCTTGTCTGGAAAATGAGCTTCTGGCGTACCCAAGGGGTAATAGATTTGGGGATATACCCCCCTCAGAAACTCAGATGTCCTTTTTTGAACAAAAAGGAGTAAAACTAATCATATTCCCCGAAGAACACCCATGAAAGTTTTTTTTGGCTACTCTATTGAAACGAGATATTAATCATGGTTTGTTCAAGGCACATGATTTTCAGGGGCCTAATCGGTGCTTGGAAGCCAAGCAGAAGATAAATTTTCCAAGCCCCCACCTTTGTCTAAAAATTGATATAATTAATTTAGGCAGGCTTAAAAAAGTTATTTTTTGTTACAAGTTTTCAAAATTCACTTTTCAAATATTTCACATGGTGATGTGTTCATTAGTTAAGCTTGCAATTGCTGCTGTTGGCCTAAACCAGCGGTTCCCAACCTTTTTTTGATGCCGTACCCCTTGTGATAAATTTATTCAAATTGTAGCCCCAAGGAAAAAAATTTGCAAGAATATTAATCATGGAAAGTAAATATTTACGCAAGAGTTTTTTAATCTTTTATTTGACAATAAAGATATTGTTCAAAATTAGGCCTATATATATGTTTCTAGTAAACTTATTAAATCTAAATACCAACTGTAAACAAATAATAACAAAGTAAATACAACGTTTCTTATCACGAAAACATACTACAATTACCGGTAGCAAATAAGTTTATCGAAAAAAATCAAAATTACTCTTAAAACAAGTAAAAACTGTTTTAGTGTGACCCTTGGGCCTGTTTTGTTGCACATAATATTTTGAAATCAATATCAAAGTTTGATAAATACTCTTAAATCGGGACTTGCAGTTAGCTTATTCCTATACTTATTCTAATGAAAGCATAGGAAGAGAACGATCTCTCAACTAGTTCTGTGTTTGTAAAAGGAACTAAAACCAGAAGGGCTTTTGTGGTTAAGGGTCCATATTCATCCCTAATGCTCACCCAGAATTGTCCAAGGGGTTTTTCTTAAACTCGGACTTCAAGGAGGAGTCACTTGAAAGTTCTAGGAGCTTTTCCATCTCATGAACGGGTAATGTAGCCGTCTTGACGTTTTCCTCATTGAAAGATCTGCAATCCAGTTCTCTCCGTCACTTCGTTTAGGAAAATACTTTCTAAAAGAGTTCTTCAGGTTTGTCAAATGTGTCACTATTTGATGTTTCACTTCGCTAGATATGGGCAGATCATTGTCACTCAAGAAATCAAGAAGAGTGACAAAAACTTCAGCTTGATTGTTTTGAATACAGGTTTTCCAAAAATCAATTTTCTTCAGCATGGATTCTATTTTGTCAGCAACTTTGAATACTGTAATTGAGCTGTTCTGTAACTCTAAGTTGAGTTTATTGATTTGAGAAAAAATGTCAGCTAAATAAGCAAGCTTTTGAAGCCAGTCACCATCATGAAACTTGGAGGCTAAATAAAAAGGATGCTCCTCAAAAAATACTTGCAGTTCATGTCTCAGCTCAAAAAGTCTTGTAAGAACCTTCCCGCGAGATAGCCACCTTTCTTCCGTGTGCAAAAGCAACGTGGAGTGAATGCCACCCATATCTTCATAAAGAACTTTGAACAGTCTGGAGTTTGTTGCATTGCCTTTAACAAAGTTGACTACTTCAACTGCTTCATTGAGAACATCATTCAAAGAAGACGGCAACTTTTTGGCTGCAAGACTCTGTCTGTGGATGCAACAATGGCTCCATGCTACATAGGGGGCCACTTCTTTTACGCGCCCCCGAAGACCAACATGTATGCCGGACATTGATTTTCCTCCGTCAGTGCATATACCACATAATTTACCCCAGTCTATTCCTTTTCACAGAAGTAGCTGTGAATCACATTGAACACATCGTCCCCTGTAGTACGCTCAGTAAATGCATGGCACAGCAACAGTTTTTCTTCAAACTCCTTGTTGGGATTTACATACCTTGCAGTAACAAGTAAGATTGCTAGAGCAGCAATGTCCGTGCTTTCATCAAATGGTATGGAAAACAAATCACTGTCTTTTAATTGCTCAACAACTTTTTCTTCAATGTACTCAGAAATGTCTCGAATTCGCTGTGAAACTGTGTTGTTTGACAGCGGGATGGAGTTCACCTTACGAACAAAGTCCTGACCAAACATACACTGAACAGCATATTTTATACAAGGGGCTATCAAATCCTCACCGATTGTGTGGTTTTTACCACTTTTTGCAATATGGTAGCTAATTTTGAAAGAGGCTTCCAAAGCATTTTCATTATCTCTATTAACTGATGCGAAATAAGAAGAAACTACGCCATCTTTCCCATAATTTTTTGAAAGCTGTTCAAAATAGGTAATTTCTTTATTTTTGTGCTGGGCGTGTTTGGATTCAAGGTGACGCAAAAGTAAGGAAGGTTTCATGCTACCATTACTTAAAACTTCTATACAAACAACACATAGTGGGTTTGGACTTTCCTCCTCTCCAGTAAACGAAAAGCCATATTTCAAGTACTCAGATGAATATTTTCGTTTCTTTGAGGAAGTTCCAGTACTAGTACTAGATTTCTGAGGTTTACTATCACTGGTACTCACACAAGAAGAATTTTCTGCTGCTGAGTCCCGGGACGTACTACGCTTGCTAAGCACCTGACTTACCGTATCAGTCTGATTTGTTTTAACTGATCCACTTTTTAACCACTTTTCCATCTTCTTGACTACAGTTAAATTGTTTACAAATCAGTCAAAAACTAACACGCACATGAGGCAAGTAAACTAAACAAACAATCACGTAACGAAGAGCAACAGACAACAACTACGCAAGGGAACCATGCGAGCACTAACTGACGACGTGACGGTAGCAGTGCATTGTGATAGTGGCTAAGTGAGTGTAGGAGGGGGAGCGCAGAGGGCGACTGACATTGACGAGCGAGCGTGAGTCAGACCATCGGACGACTAGGCGCTCCACATCCACCACGTACGTAACGTATGGCAAAAAAATAAAATACGCCATTACCAAATATTTTCGACGTACCCCCAACCAGGTCGCTGCGTACCCCCAAGGGGTACGCGTACCCCAGGTTGGGAACCGCTGGCCTAAACTATAGTTCTCGCCAGATATTCTGTTATTTTCATGATATCTTTTTTCAAGAGGAAAGACATACAAAGATACAAGTTACTTTTAATAGATGTCAAAAGAAAGAAACAACTTCAAAACGACAAAAAATGTTTTAAAATTTCAATAAATTTGCTTACTTTAATTTATTGGTCAAAATCTACCATTTATTCAATGTTATTTCATTATATTATTTGATATGAGAGACGAAGTTCTGTTTTAACAAAAACAAAGAGTTTTGACATCTTGAATTTAAATTATGCTTTTTGCAATCACAAGTTGGGACAGGACCCTACTCGCACTTAGATATGTTTCCTCATACCTGAAGAACTTTTAAAAGTAATATTGTTTTATTTTCAACTGGAAACCACATCTTTTTCCTTTATCCATTTCCAAAATCAAATTTAGCCAGCATGAACATAAGGGCTCATGACACATAATTAAGCAAGAGGCTATGAAAACATAAAAAGGATTAACTAGAAAAATTTCATTAGTGAATTAAAAATAAAAGACAGAATAAGCTCTACTAATTGATCATTATTCATGAGACTATTCATCAGATCTCTCAGGAACTTACTCACAATATTTATCGCCTTCTTTTACTCTGAGAAAGGAGCAATCGTCAACTATGGTTGAGTGAGATTAAATAGCAATAGTGATTATTCAAACAAACCAAAAAAGGTAGAGGAAAAAACAATTAATTTGAATTTTGACATCTAGAATTCAAATTACATTTCTCTAACTGATAAATTGCGATAAGAGTGTGGCATACTACCGAGAGCACAAACTCAATTTTTTCCCTGAGCCTTGAAGTCCTTTTGGTCCAGTGGTTAAAGTATTGGATTATCATCACAAAGGACCTGTAGGAACACACACACACATCCGTACGTCACATATCAGTGACCCGGCAACTCGACAGATGGCGTCATCTACCGACAGAACTGTACCACAATGTCTTACATGGGCCCTCTGCAGGGACCGGGGAGCAGGTCAACGGGAGGTGAAACTCCAGGACATGAGGCATTGGCAGATTGCTAATCTGAAAGATGTTCTACACAACATTTGAGGTTTAAAAAGAAAATATAGCAATTTGTCATCGTTCAAAAGTAAAAATAATCGACGTGAATTTAAGAAATGATTGGTACTTACCATTTGCCTTGGTCTCTGGCTGTGGAGCGTCGAGAGTGTGAGTTAGACTCGTGGCTGTAAATTCACACCTCGCAGTCAACACATCAATAGCAAGAAATTTCGATCTTATATCTGCTAGAGAAAATAACGCACTTCTTTCAGATTTATTTTTCACAGTAACATCACGATCCTCATAATTGTCCGGGTCCTCTGAACAATAGAACCCAATTCGGAGGTTTGTAATCCTAGGCAAATCACCAAGAGAACTTTGAACTAGGCCCAGATAAACTACTTCAGCGTACTGGGCACTACGAGACAGCTCTAGCTGAAATCTTGTGCCAAAACATTTGAACCATGGACTTCTGATAGCTTCTTCCATCAGGTATTCGACAGAAAAGTTCTTGATTTCCCACTTGAAAAAAAAGTTTTCTAAAATAAGTTCAGTCGTTCCAGTGATCTCTGTCATGTTACACCTAAAAATTTTTACATAATTTAAAATGGCTTAAACATATGTGCGAGAACAAAAATGATCTTATAAGACAGATGGAGAGAGAGGGAGGGGGTAGATACAGGAAGTTTTTGGGATGGGCACAGAAATTAGAATGTGCTCCTCCTTTGCATAATTTTTTATATAAAAAAAGCTAGCATAAGATTTATTTCTTTAAAATGCTTCTAAAGAACCCTTGAAGCTAAATAATCAACTTTTAAGATAATTAAGAATACACCTTTTAAAACTTAATCAAATTGTTACAATAAGCACACAGTATTAAAACATTGTCATGATGATTGAAACAAAAGATTGTTAAAGCAGAATAATCGTTTTTTTTTCTATCAAAGAAGAATTAATAAGCAAATCTTGATATTACGTCCCCTTGAATTTGAAACTCACAATTTTTATTTATTCTTTCACACTGATGTCCAACTGCAATAATACTCCAATAGCAAAGTGGGAGCATTGCTATGGGGAAAAAAAAGTTTTTCTGAATTTAACATTGAACCCCCTAGGATCAGGGCTCCCGCCGAGTGCTCACAAAGCTGGGTCCCGAGGACCCACCATTTTTGAAAAAGTGGGTCCATTTTGAAAATAGTGGGTCCCGCGCTCTATAAAAAAAAAAAAAAGAAAGAAAAAGGAAAAACTTAGCAATTAAATGAATGTGAAGTTGTGAAGTAATAATTTTTAATCGATAGTCAAAATTATTGTAAAATGTAAAGATTTATTCTTGAAATATTTATTATAGTATGCTAATTACTTTTTGACAATTTGTGAATTAAGACAGAGGCGCAAACGTAGTGCAGTGCAAATGACGATGGCGACTGCCTTCGTTGTCTAATGTTATTTATTTTACATAACCTGAATATGTAGTGTTGTTTATTTTACGAAGCCTTTATCGCAAAAAAAGGAGATTCAGGCTACGTAAAATAAACAACATAACAAATTCAGACTACAAAATAAACAACTTTACGGACAACAAAGTCGTCATAGGTCACGTTGGGGAAAAAAGCATAGCTAATCCGCACCACCTTAATTTTACCCTTTTATAACTGATAAATCCGTCCCGCGGGACGAATTTTAGTGCGTCCCGCAGGACGCGTTAAGTTTCAAATATCGGGTCCATTTCCTGAAATCCGCGTATTTTACGCGCTATAGCGCGTCAACGGGACCCCTGAGGATGATACAATGTTATACAAAGATGACATAACAAGCAATTTTTTTGGAATATCTCAAAAATTGTCCAAACTCTGGGTGTTTTTTCATATTTTTGACTTTATTTCTCGTTTTTGCATTGCTTCGAAAGCATTTCGAACAACAATAAGGAAATAAAAATGTTAGATTAACTTTCTTTGGTGATACAATCTAAGTTAAATATTGTCACAGTCTGTATTTGCTATATTATTAATTAAAACATGATTAATTAATTCAAAAATAATTGTTCTTGTAGAGGAAACATCTACAGAAACGTCTATTATCGGCTGAATAATAATGATTTGTTTCCCTTTGGTTTTATGTATGTCATCTTGTACTGGCTATATCCAATACAAGTTTGAATCTTTTTTAACCCTTTTCATTATTTTATCCTGTATGTATCAGTACCTTCATCTAATTTGCTTATGACTTGACCAACACCCCACTCTCCATCCCAAAGTGCAACAACCATTTCATTCTCAGGCACATCTTGCAATGGCAGTGGATCATCTACAGATTCTGCATTTGTATCAGATGTATTACATAAAACATCTCTGATATCATCAACAGTTGCAGTAACATCATTAACTTTATGGCCATATAGGACCTTTAAGTTGCTCCTTATTGTTTCGGGACTTAACCCTCGTAGCTTGAAAAGTATGTGGTCTTGTTTTAAATTTCTGAAATCACTTTTAGCTATTATTACCAGTAATTTCAAAACTTAGCACTTTTCACCTGCATATTTGACTTTTCTTCAATTGCTTCATAATTAGTTGGAATAATGCTGTAATTAAGTCTAAATTCTTTTTTTTATTTAGTAAGCATTTTTCTCTCCTGTATTATCTTCACTGTGTCAATGTCTGTGCTATGCACACTGTTTGAAAGAATCTGTTTTTGGGATAAGCTCCAAATTATTTTAAGTTCATCAGTTTCTTTTTTCATTTTTTTTTAAACTCGTTACTTCTCCATTCAAGATCAAGAAACACAAAGTCATTTGAATGCATAATAACTATTTTCTCTGAAACCCCAGCAAAACCACATGGTCCAGAACGTTTTAAACGATTATCAACATCTCCAAAAACTTTTTCTGTTGAGATATTATGGGTTGGTGCACTTTCAAGCAAGTGCTCCGGAATTTGCTGCCAGACAGGAAATTGATGATTGAATTACCAAACTCAAATGCTCTCTGTCTAGCAAATGCAGGGCCATGGTGGCCCGATCGGCAAGGCATCGGACTCGTGTCCGGAGGGACCCGGGTTCGATCCCAGCCGATCAAAGATCCACCGTCTTGATTAATGGTGACTGGGAGGCGTTAAAAATGTCGTGGTCACAAAGTCCTCCAAGTGAAACGATACCTCTGGGGGTGCTGGGCCTAGGGTTTGCTCGACCCTAGGTTCTGGTTCAAAATTAAGAACAGAGCGCTCTTCAGGGTCCTATCCCGGTTAAACCACGAAGCTGTGGTAGGTACGGGGGACCCTGGAGGTGTGAAATGAAATATCTAGCAAATGCGATTCCACCAGCACATAACATCTGGCAAATACTGTTAATAAGATCTTCATCAGCTTCCTCAAACTCTTTCTGTATTGTTTCCATCCATTCCTTTCATGACATTAGAGTTAAAAAGATATTTATTTTCAATGCTACTAGAGCTGAAATTTGTTTAAACTGATTTGAGCAAACTGCTTGAACTCTAAAACTGAACTAAAGGATTGAAACAGTAAGTACTGTGCTGCTACCTATAACTGAGACCAGTAAAATATATTTTGCATGGCCTAAATAAAGTCATTCAGTTTAAGATATCTGACTTATTTTGAAATAAATTTCTGTATTTTGCTTCTTTCTTTGAATCAAGTCAGTAATTCAAAAATGTTTTTAAAAGCTTTCTTCATAATTCCAGAATTTCTCCATTTTTACTAATATATTATTTGCTTCTTAACCTCTTCAATTTCTTCATTATCTTTTACTTCCATTTTCTGATCTAAGTTGTTTTTTATATGAAGCCACAATTTGAACAGCACCTTTAAATTCCTTGTACAAACTATTAAAAAAAAGGGCATTCCCAAAAAATTTAAAAAAAAAAAAGCACAATTTTCACATACATTTTTATTTCTCCCACTTTTCAATTAATGTTGGGTAGTTTCTCTGCCCATACACAAGTGAATGTGTACCAAAGAACATAATCGCAGCCGAAATATCCATTTTGATCATCATTAAGTTAACTAGCATAAGTTTTCTTGTGACATTTGCACATACGTTTGTATGGGTGTATATTACATAACTCAAAAATGGTACCCTTTAGAAGGTTAAAATCTCATATCCATGGTCTGTGTAGTGCCTTGTTGTGTTCCTCCTTTTCCCAACTAGGAAATATATCACTAGTATGGGGATAAAAATGAGATACCGAATTCTGCGATGGCCCAATATAGCGCAGTACAGTAAAAAACAAAAAAAATGGCTAGAGTTTACTCAATTTTGATAGTACAGAAAAAAATTAGTATTTTTGTGATCAGTGAAGCATTTCCAACAATATAGGGGGGTTCACTCTTAAATTTAAAAAACTTCGACAATGCTCCCCCCCCCCCCTAGATGCTTTGGGTTTTTTTTTTAATAGTTTAAAAATGTTTACTTATGGCTATCAGGAAATAAATTGAAAAAATAGTAAATGGCACAGTTAAAGTATTTTTATCTCGTTGGGAGGTGCAGGGCCCCTCTAAAATCCTTCTTTTGGAAATTTTTGAAAAATTGCCTTAAAAAAGCTGTTTTTTTTAGTTCTAAAAATTTTGGACCAGATCTGATTAAGTAGATTACAACAGCATGCTTATTTATTTTTTTACTTTGTTTGCCATGGTTGCTTCAAAGTAAAAGAAACTGTAATGATGCTCCAGTAAATACCCAGTTACAGAATATACAATTATTCAATGATGTAGAACTGAAATAATAAATCATTTAAGAAATAAATGTCTTTACTTGCATGTAATCATTTCGCTTTTTTTTTCAAATAGAAAAATATACCCTTATTCATATTAAGTCGTGCAATCGTATTTCTTTTGCACTGTGATGTGTATACAAGGATCTTAACAATAAACTGCATACTATTGTATTTTCGGGTTTGTTTTCCAAGTAAATTAACTTGCATTGTGGCAATTAAAAAATTTATGGTATTCCCCAAGCTATGTTTCCTGATAAAATATATCAAATTTAATATTTTCAAAGCCTAATTAAAAATGTTAGGGGTGCGGCACACCCCCCGTAAATCCGCCAATAAGCAAGAGTAGATATGACTTCTTTCCATTGTTCTTTAGCATCATATTCAAGATTTCAGTGAGGTCAGGCTTGGCTTGCTCCGCTATTTTCTTCAAGGCAATGGGTCGAGGTAGCATGATTTCAATGGCCCTTAAGCAGACCAAGAGAAAATTAAACTGTCTGCGAACTTAAATAACATTCTTAAAGTTCAGCTTAGGAGTTGAAGGTTCACTTGAGCCTTTTGCAAATTTTTACAACTAAATCGTTATTAAAGTGCGTAAAAAGATTTTAATTACTAAGAGTTGAACAGTCAAAATTCTAAAAGTAAATAAGAACTTGAAAAGACTTCAGAATTTGTTTTTAAAATACAACAGCTAAAAACAATGATATTCTTGAAGCTTATTCCTCTCCTTCTATTTGTATAAGTGCTGTCATTGATATATTAGGTAAATTATCAGCCCTGTACTTATCCCCAACCCCTTTTTTTTCTGTTTTAAACAAAATGTGTTGATCTTTTGGTTATTCAAATATTTATTTTACATCAGACTTGTGATTTGTTTGTGGATATCACAAAATTATTCCATACACACAAGTTATGCTTAAGAATTCATGATTTCAAGTTTAACTTTATTTATTTGTCATAAGAGGCTTTATATTGTTATAGTTAATCTAGTCTAAAATCCCCTAATAATCATTTTTTTTAATGTTGATGATAAGGTCCATTGGATTTTAGTAACTTCTTAACAGCTAAACCTTTTCAAACAATATTTTTTGCCGACAGAAAACTCCACTTTAAGCTGGACCCACATTTAGCGGACTATGAGAAATCTGTGTAAATCTTTACTAATATATAAAGCTGTAGAGTTTGTTTGTTTGTTTGTTTGTTTGAACGCGCTAATCTCAGGAACTACTGGTTCGATTTGAAAAATTCTTTTTGTGTTGAATAGTCCATTTATCCAGAAAGACTTTAGGCTATAGTTTGAAAAGATTCGATAAGCGATTCGTTTTTTATTCGAATTCAAGGCAGTTTTCTCATAAATCGCCGAATACTGGGGTTAAAAATTACTTGCACATATTAATGTTATATATCGTTGGAAGCAGAAAAATTTTGTCCGTTCTATGCAGTATGTTAAGATTCTCTAACTTAAACACAGCACGAGTTATTCAATTTTAAACTTGTCTTTTGCAAGGCTTCACCCGATTTCTTGCAATACTTGGTTCATTAAAACCATCAATAAAAAATAAACTAATTATTCCACAGTTTTGATTTTTACGCCATTGGATAGAGCGATATTTTTAACCCCAGAATTGATTCGACTTACAGTCGAAGAACCAAGCTTTTATCTCCACTAGAAAAAAAGTTACAAGCATTTGAACTTTGAGTTCGAAAACCTCTTTCCTGATCAAACTATTAAAGATTTATTGCGTTGCTATGGCGACATCTTTTAAATTCATTGTTGGTGTCCTTTTCTTCATTTCGTTTCTTAAAAGCATTTCATTTTACGGCGTTTCAACATGGCAAATAATGCGATCGTCTGTGTTTCACTTGAATTCCTGCATACTTAATGGCTTATATTTTTTTTCTGGTACCATTTTGAAAATGTGTTTCAAATTAAATTGTAATTCATGATTTCAGCAGGGATTTTTTTTTGGCTGCGATCTGAATATTAAAACAACTTTTTTGTTTGGAATTTTGTAATTAATGTTACAGGAAGAGAGCGGTTTGGAAATATTTGTTTTTGGTAGGGAATTGTATTTGTTTATTAGGGAGAGTGTTAAATATGTGCTACTTGACATTGTTTTTATTCCCGAGGAAGCATGTGCAAATAATGCGATTGACTTTTTTTATGCGGGAAAGTTTTTTAGCGAGCCGCTTTAGCTGGGAGTAGTTTTTTAAAACCGGTTTCGCTAAAACTTTCCTCCCTCCTTTAAATGCGAGCCGCCTTGGCGGCGAGTAATTTGCTTTAAGTTTCCTTACTACTTTAAAGGCGAGCCGCCTTGGCGGCGAGTAGTTTGCTGAAACTTTCCTTTCTACTTTAAAGGCGAGCTGCCTTGGTGGTTATATATCATTACTGAAACTTTCCTCGCTACTTTAAAGGCGAGCTGCCTTGGCGGTTATATATCATTATATACCGCCTTGACGGCGAGTAGTTTATTTATATTTTCATCACTACTTTAAAGCCCGTGCAACGCCGGGCCCCACAGCTAGTACTACATAAAGCGGAGTGTTTTTTTTTTCGTTGTTGTTGTTTTCCTATGAAATTGCATTGCATTTGCAACATTTGACCCCCCCCCCACCCCCTAGAAAAACTTGAAATGACGGGCTTGACTTTAAGGAAATAAGAATTTATTCTTAATTTCTTTCATAAATCAAGAAATTAGGCATACATGTGATTGTTTAACATTCGTTATCAATTAATTCAGCTATCTTTGTGACTTTCTATTAAATATTATATTTGTTTACAAACAGTATTCCCCCCCCCCCCCAAATATATATATGTTCTTGTTATCTTTCTTATCAAATCCGCTTTTTAATCATTACGAGCATTCGCTTTTAAGGTAAAACTTACTAAATTCCCCAATAGATGGTAGTACATTTCTGTCATTTTTGGGGCTCTGTCCGAGTAGAGTCGTAGAGCTCCTTATGTCCGAGGGCTACGATCACGTCCCCGCCTCCGTGGGCTGGGTTTGTCATATGACAAGTCAAACGATTTAATTACTTTTGACTTGAATTGGTTGGAAAAGCATCACGTAAACCGATCATTGATCAGAAGATTTCAGAAGAATATTTTGCAATGATTCAAATAACTGTGAAAAAAAAAAGATTAGCATTCAAATACAGGACAAATAAATCTTCGATATAAAAACACAGGAAATGTCCCAGCGGTTTTCCTGCAATTTTGGCTGTCATTAACTAATTTCAAAGCGGTTTGGCTCGTTTGCTAAATTTTCATGTAGCGAGCCTGCGACAAAAAACAAATAATGAGCATAAAGTACGTCTACTGCTGGCATTCGAAGAGAAAAATGAAGTTCTTACTTAAAAACGCGTTCCTTTAATTATTGTTATCAAACCTTTGAAGCAGTTCTATAAATGAATCCTACGACCATCCACGTGCTAAGCTAAACTAAACAAAACACTCCACAACGCTCAAAGAAGGAAAATCTCATGGCTTCTGACATAGGTTCTACACATCCCATTGGTCATTAAATTTATCAATAGGGAGTTGGACTGTCTGTAGTGGCGTGAAAATCGGAGCTCTTGGCGTTCTTTGTCTCTGCGTCCCGCTCACTACGCTCTCGCGCGACGTCCAGGCGACGTCACTGCTCCGAGATGTAATGTAAACAAGTGTGTCAATGGGACGACAGTCTATCTTTCCTTCAGTAAAGTATATTTTTCTCTGAAGGAAAAAAAAGGGGAATTTCTTCGTTAAAAAACTTGGTGTTGTTAGTTGTCTCACAATTCATTTGTTTCTCTGCTGAGTCTGTAGTGTTGCGCTTGCATTGTAATTATTTCTCGCTTTTGAAAGTGAAACTGCTGTAAAAATGCATTCTTTGCAGAGCCTTTCTACGCAAGAAATGTGTTTGTGTTAACTCATTTTGTGTAAGTTTTTCAATTTTTTTAATGAGTAATTCATGTGTATTATTTCCTCATTTCGTTTATCTTTGTTTTTGGGGGGACTTCAAGTCACTAGATTTGATTGACAAATATTTCATTTTTCTAGTTTTTTCTGTGATCTTGCTCAACTTATGAAATGCAACCAGAAGAAAATCATAGGACACTGATAAAGCAACTAGTCAAGGAATCAAGGGCGGATCCAGCTTCTGGCTAAGGAGGGGGTCATTTTCGGAAGGGGGGGGTCAAAGTGCAATTTTTGGACAAAAATGGGAGGTTTTGAACATTTTTTCGTAATATAAGTACCAAAAATGCAATTTTTTGCTATATTTTGTCGGTTAAGGGGGGTCATGACCCCCATGACCCCCCCTCTGGATCCGCGCCTGCAAGGAATCAAGAAAAAAAAAACCTTAAATCAGGAAAGCATTTATCATAAAAAAGAGGAGAAACTATTTATTTATAAATTCTGGGTGCCAAGATGACGTCTGAAGTAGGTTTAACTGGCATCAAAATAAAATATCTAGGTGATGTTAAAGATGTCACCTAGGGTCTTAAGCCCCTCCCAGAAGCATGGAGATGAACCTCTTGATAAAACCAAACTGCTTTAAATGCGCTTTTTGGACTTAATTTTTGGAGTTTGCCGAGAGATGGCCTCCATCCCCTTTCATAACTTAACCCAAAATGACTGCAGTCTCTACGACTTCAAATTTGAAAACTTTCCAATTTTTACTGAGCTCCTCCCGGGAAACAATCTTGGGTGTGCCACTGAGTAAATATATAAGAATTTTAAATTATTTATTATCAGGCTGTCTATAAATGATCTTTTACTATTTTCCTGCAAATTTATCCCCTTCTTCCCCTTTGTCACCAAGTGTTTTGCTTCACTCAGGACCCTCCTGAGAGATCAAGGCTTTTGGGATGAATACTTTCTGCCTCCCCCCACCATACTTAGAGAGGAAGATGACACTTAAGTACACAGTAGGCAGGGTTGATAAAAATCACGATTAAAAAAAAATAAATAAAAATCGGATTTATTCGATTTAAATCAGATTTTTAAAATTTTTTTAAAAAGGTAGCTATTTTTATACATTTTTTTCTTCTTTTTTTGAAGTATATTTAATACTAACAGATTACACTGTTTAAGTTCAATATCTAAATCCATTTTTTTAATACATGTAATTAAAATATAAGAGTAACACAAATAAGTAGAAAATAATTACTTACTATGTAAGGATTTTCCTAGTTTTAATTATCTATATCATATAAAGATTGCTTCGTGTTAATTAAGACATTTTATTCCTTCATTCATAGAATTGTTAGAGAGATACCCTAAGAAACCACAATAATTTTTATTTTGAAAGAAAATTTTACAATTATTTTTTTTTTATTCAGGAGGTCAATTCAGTGACTTATAAATGAATACAAGTTTTGTAGCTTTGTCTTTGCCAAGCCTGTTACGAAGCTTTGATTCTACCAACCCGAGGATAGTAGGACAAGTAGGGATGCACCGAGTACTCGGTAAATATTCGGCACTCGGCCAAATTTGGATCAGGTACTCGGCCGATACCGAGTAGTTGTAGAAAATTGAATAGTTCAAGACACATTTTTCAATAATTAAAAATATGCAAATATATATATAATGCAATCATTTACAATTAATATATTTATAAAATATGACTGAATTCTACGTATAAGTTTTTAAAAAGTTATAATACCAAACCAGTATGAAAATAACTAAGAATGTGCAAATGTAATTAACTTTTTCATATATATATTGGTGTAGGGGGGGTAACTTACCTTCGGTCAGGAACAGTCCAAGTGATCCTTAAGATGAATATTAATAAACTCATTAAAAAGAAACTTTCAATCATATTCCAATATATTTCTAATCATTTAAAAATTTAGATTACGAATTTTTAAAATCATGGTTTTGCAGATTCAAACTTGTGGCATAGTGATAATAACACAGAGAAGTAAAATTAAGTCATTTTTTATTAGGGTGAGAAAAAGATTGTCTAATATTTAATGAAAAAAAGGGGAAAATGCCAGCAAAATATTTTAATAATTGAAATTGTTCTATCTTAAATTATGGTGCAAAAAAACTAATCTTTCAGCATTTTCTGGTGAGAGCTTATTACTCAGACTGCTGCAAATATAACCTGCCTCGGAAAAAACCCTCTCGCTGTACACACTAGTTGAAGGTGCACTAAGAAACTTTTTTGCTAGTTTGCATAAGATAGAAAATTTTTTTTAATTCTCCAGAAAAGAAAGACTCAATCTCTTTCTTTAACATCTCTTCATATTCAAATTCAGTGTTGGTATTTTCACTATTGACATTTTCTTGTGCATTTGAGACTTTATCAAAGCACTGCCAGAAAGTTGACGAACTTTTTTGATGAACAAGAATTTGAACTAATCAATAATAGATTAATATAATTCCAACTTAATTGATACTATATTTATTCATTTAATGTAGTTTCATTTTAAAAATAACTTTTTTCTAAAACTTTTGATAAAATAAATAAAATATTTTAAACAATGCATAAGTTAAATTCAGTGGGATTTTTGTTCTAAGAACTATCATATAGAGGTCCATTCCAATCCCAGAAGCAGATTTTTTCAGCCAGTCTGCGACACCGATTCGGACAGTTGGAAATAATCTGCAGCATTTTTATTAGTTTACTCTTTTTTTTTTTAAAATTCAAATTGAGGAGTATTTGAGGACTTTTTAACACATTTGCTACCGATAAGTTGTCCCTTTGCAAAATCTCTCAGAAAACACCAGTTAAACTATACTGATTGAAAGGAAGAAACATAACATTCTTAACACTTTTAAGGAGCTGGAAATCTTTTTAACCAACCATAAATATTTAAATAATCGATTTAGAAAATTCTATTGATTACTTTCATACCACACCAAATTTTGTTCACTGAATTACAAATACTGTCGTTTGATATAACGACCACGACGGTCTCCCTCTCATAGAAAAAGGTCTTTATAACGAGGAGGAGTAGTCGCTAGTAGATTAATAGTGTATAAGAATAAAGCTGGGGCCTTTCCCACTGCTGCTTATAATAGGATGGTAATGTAAAATGTATAATGAAAGTACAAAACATGGGATAATTTCGCTTGTTTTGACGATGAACAGAATCACCATTTGGCTGACCAAAGACATTTATTTTCTCTCAATTTTCGTTGAGCTGTATTTGATTTTCCTCCCCCTTCTTTTGAAAATTATCTGCAGATCGCTGAAAAATCTGCGACTTACGTCTCGCGTCTCGCAATTTCTGCTACTGGGATTCCAATGATCAGTTCATATGTTAGGGTTCGAATTTACTGCTAGTCCATTGGTTCCAGACCAGTAAAACTACCTCAAATCACCATAAAAATAATAAACAATACAAGGACCACCATTAAAAAAAAATGTAGTTAATGATTTAAGGTGGACCAGTGACGTTGTCTGCTAACCAGTATATATTCCTGTTCACTGGTCGAGAAGACCAGTTAAATTTTGTAATGATTTCTAACCTTGTACCACTGTATATCAATGTTTTTTTTAAAAAACAATTGGTACTCGGCCCAGTAGTGAAAGGCGGAGTACTCGGTACTCGGCAAAGTGCTACTCGGTGCATCCCTAATGACAAGTGTATTTTTAAATGAGAATCTTAATAGCTTAACTCCTAACAGCTAAAATGCAACTAACATTTAACAGAAGCAACTCGTTTTATATATCTTTTGCATTTTCTTTTTTAATTTTATTGAAATCGTGATTTATTTTTAAAATTTTTCTTTGGTTTAAATTGTTATTTTTTAAAAACAATATGAATCGTTCTTTTTTTGCGTAAAAAATAATATATAATTTCTATTTGCTTGTTAATTGCTTTTTTGTAATAAAAAAACTCTGAACTTCATGCCTATCAAATTCATTCTTTTGAATTAAAAATCATGATTTAAATTAATGATTTCTTTAAAAACATCAGCTGATTTAAATCAATGATTTAAAAAAAAAAATTAACTGATTTAAATCATGATTTCAATCGCGTTGATTTAAATCGCTCAACCCTGACAGTAGGTGAATATTTCTATGTCTTCTTTCACAGCCATTGAATCACTCTAATAACCTAGACCAGAAGGAGAAATAAGCGGTCTTTAGTTGCATTTTATACAAATACAAATACAAATGTGGCGACCAGCAGCAGGCTCTGGGCCCAACTTAGCTGGTCCTAGTCAAATTAAAGACCCCAATGAAGATCAATGGCCCTCTTAAAGCCATCTACTCCATTGCTCTTTACCGCCTCTTCCGGTAAGCTGTTCCAAGTTCCCACTACCCTGCTAAAATAGTAATTTTTTCGAATTTCAAGATTAGCCTGAGATTTAAACAGCTTAAAACAATGACCCCTTGTCCTGCTTTCCGTGCTAAAATCTAACCCCGTAACATCATTCATTTTAATAAATTTAAACAACTGAATCATGTCCCCTCTGGCTCTCCTTCGCTCAAGACTATACATATTAAGCATTCTAAGTCTGGAATCATAGTCTAAATTAGAAAACCCATTTACTAACCTTGTAGCCCTTCTTTGTACCCTTTCCAATAAATTAATGTCTTTCTTCAGATAAGGAGACCAAAACTGAACAGCATACTCCAAATGAGGTCTTACCAAACTTCTATATAGAGGCAGAAGAACCTTCTTAGATTTGTTTGAAATAGATCTATTAATAAACCCAAGCATCCTATTGGCTTTGTTACTAGCTATGCTGCACTGTTGACTAGACTTGAAATCCTGATTTATTAAGACACCTAGATCCATAACATTATCTGCCCTACTAATGACTGAACCCTGTAAATAATAGCTTGTATGCTTATTTCCATGACCGAAATGCAGCACTTGACATTTCCCAACATTAACTGCCATACCCCACTTGTCTGCCCATTTAGTAATATGATCCAAATCCTGTTGCAGCTGATTTATTTGTTCGTCATTTTCTACAACCCCCATAAGTTTGACATCATCGGCAAAACAATTCATGTTTCCAGAAACATTTTCATGAATGTCATTCATAAAAATAATAAACAAAAGGGGACCTAAAACTGATCCTTGGGGAACCCCACTTAAAACCTCACTCCATTTAGAATAGTTACCCCTAACAACTACTCTTTGTTTCCTTCCTGTCAGCCAATTCCTAACCCAAACTAGAATTTTACCTCCTACCCCTATACCAGCTAATTTACTGAGTAGTGCTACATGCGGTACCTTATCGAAAGCTTTTTGAAAATCTATGTAAACAACATCTACGCATTTTTTGCTATCTAAAGCCAAGGTAACCTTGTCGTAGAAATGTAATAAATTAGTAGCACACGATTTACCTTTTCTGAAACCATACTGCAAACTACTCAACAGCCCATTATTTTCTAAGAAATTCATAATCTTAATTTTGATCAATGTTTCAAAAATTTTACATACCACTGAAGTCAGACTCACAGGCCTATAATTTCCTGCATTACCTCTAGACCCTTTCTTGAAGAGTGGTGTAATGTTAGCTAGTTTCCAGTCCTCTGGCACTATCCCTGAGTTATACGAAGCATTGAATATATTAACTATAGCGTCAACTAATTCCTCTGCACATTCTACTAGAATTTTTGGATAAATATTATCTGGTCCCGGAGCTTTTGTGGTTTTAATTTTTTTCAAATAAAGTAAAACGTCCTCCGTGGAAAATACAAAGTCCTTAAGCTGTGTAGTAGCTTGTGTCTTGCTTGTGTCAGCTTGTGTCTTGCTTGTGTCAACTGTTGAGATACAGTTATCCTTAAAAACACTGGAAAAAAGTCATTTAGAACATTTGCTATATCACCATCATTCTGAATTAAATTTCCATGCTCATCTATTAGTGGCCCAATTTGACTATTTCGAACTTTCCCAGAATTTGCGTATGCAAAAAACTCCTTTGGATTCCTGTCAATATTATCTGCCAGCTTTTGTTCCAATTCTCTTTTCTGAAACCGTACCAAATACTTAAAACTACGCCTAGCCTCACAATACTGTAGCATGTCTGCGCTGTGACCAGTTTCTTTTAATCGACGAAAAGCAGCTTGCTTACGGTTTATAGCATCCTTAGTTTCTCTAGTGAACCACATGGGCCAAATTTTTGTGTTTACCCCTTTTCTCCGAAAAGGAACAAAATCTCCAACTGTTTTTGCTAGTTTTTCCTTAAACTCTGTCCACTGCAAATTTACATCGCTATTGTCCAAACCTGATGAAAAAACCGCTTTCAAACTCTGCCTGAGTGCGACAAAATCAGTATTTCTGAAATTAGGTACAAACCTAAAATTTTTGTCTTTGTGCATATCAAACTTAATCCCAAACCTAATGCTGTTGTGGTCACTATCCACATTCACTATCCATTTTGTGAACAAACATTTTGATTTGATGCCTGGAATTCTAACCTTAAGCGCCAAAGTTTTGGACCAGATTGAAGATGTTTTTTTTTCCTGAATCATTGTGACTTTGAACTGAAGGATAAATTGGTAAATGTAATTTGAAAGAGGAAGCAGTTTTGTCTTTAAAGAAATCATTTACTTTTCTATATTTTAGACTTTTTTAACTATGCTATCAGCAACTTGCAGTATTTTTAGGAAGTTTTTTTATGTTTATATTGGGATACATACATGTTTGATTCATTAAAAATGGCACCTCGGTTATCTATTTTGACGCTTTAGAAACTTATACTGGGATTTTCCCTCTTGGAGCAGATTTTTCCTCCATGCCTATAATATTTCTTCATTAGATGTAGGTAATGTGCTATGTGTGCAGGATCATCTTTTTTATTCAGAAAACTTTGGAATTTCGTTTGGCTAATTGAGAATTTACTCCTTCCCCGAAATTTTAGTTAGGACCACCCCTTTCTGCCTGGGAAACAAGTTGCCTTTTTTGGTTTTCTTCTATTTCTCCCACCAATCTCCACCCTTTTAAACACAGGGTGTTAAAAATCAATGATTTAAAAAAAAAAAAAAATCTGATGTTTTTGATTTAAATCTGATTTTTTTAATTTAAATTGGATTTTTTGATTTAAAAAAATAGAAACTTCAGTTATTAATTAATTTACATTTATGAACAACTTACCTGAAAGTTTTTAAAAATACAAAAACACCTTTGAAGTAAAGCTTCACCAAAAAAACTATGATGTAAAACCTGATTCAATGCAAATCCATGTGATTCTAATCACTTTTAATCCCCCCTCTTTATTTTGCTTTTATTTTGTAAAGATAGAATCATATTCCATTTCAGCCACTGATTCCCCAAGTTGCTAAAGTGCAAGGCATAGAAAATTCATCTTCTGTCCCGTTGTTTTTGTTTTTTCTTTTACTGAAAGTATATCACAGACATCCTTATCATGTCCCTCCCCCTTCAATTCACTCTTTGCAACACCTGCCCTGTAGTTGCATGTATTTTCTTTATTTCACATATTAGACAAAACAAATAGCACTATTTGTGCACACATATTATTTGGAATCCAACCTTCCACCATCTGTGGAGGGGGATGAATAGGATTACTTTTCAATTTATTAGAGGGAAATCAAAGCTCTAAAAGAAAACGGCAAAAATAATGAAAATTGGGATTGTCCAAGAGAGTTTCATAAGGATTAAAATAAAAAGTGGTTTAAATTAATAATTAAAAAAAAAGTCAATTGATTTAAATCGCGATTTAAATCAGTTGATATGAATCATTGACACCCTGCTTTTAAGGTGCAAATTTTCTTTTGGAATGCTTTACAACTTTTCGAATTGGTTAAAAATAATTTCAGTTTTGAAATGTTTCCTTCTGAAAAAAAGAGTCCCGGGCAAAATTAGTGGAAATTTATGCAAATATGTATCATGTATTTCATGTATTAATTTCTTTTGCTTTAGTTGTAGCAGAGCACATCTTAAAAAGACCAAGCCACAGTTTAAGTAGTACTTCTAACCATGGAAGAAGACACATGGGAGGCTCTAGAAGAAGCGTTGAACGCGGTAAGTTAATGTTTGGATGGAAGTATGATATTCTGTTTACTTGAAAACACGTTTTAAATTCACTTAAGTTGCTAAATGCATACCTTTTGTCATTGTCCTCTTTGCTTTGTAAACTTTCCTCTAGAGCCTTGTTAATATGGGTCTCTTCTAAAAATCTCCTCTCCTTAACTGGATCCTCCAGATTACTATTCACTGATGACAAATACTTGGGGCAGTCGGGAAAAATTGAAGGAATGGCTCCAACTTTCAGGCGCTTTATTTTTAATTTGGCATTCAGGTTTTCCCAACTTGATTCTTTATAGAATGACGTAAGATGCTCAATGTCATCTTCTTGCAAATGTTTTTCGCAGACCTGCAGCAAAAAATTCACATTATACAATATCCAAGCAATATGGCATTTTACTAATTCCTCACTCTGATAATTTGCTATCAAAATTCGAACAGAAAATAGTTTCCAAAATTCCAACTTGATATTTCTTCTCACATATTCTTTCATTTCTTGAGGTAGACACATAAGTGAGTAGTAATTTCTTATTTGGTATTTTTAAATAATACTTTTTTTTTCTTCTTCTTCCAAATGAAGCTGCAGTAGAGGCACAACCTTTTGCAGACAGCCATGAAAAACATAAGCAAAATGAGAACAATCCATTGAAAGATATAAAATATTTGTCTCTAAGGGCTAAATAAAACAATATCTGTAGCATTTTGGTTCGTTCAAGCCTTGGAAAAACAAAAAAACTTCGATTCTGTGCTGCATAAATATAATTAAATATAAATGTTTTAAGTTGGATTGAGAAGTGTATATATGGGTCATTCCGACGAAGATGGTACAAATCTTGTTCGAGACTTTAGAATTTTTTAAAATCAATTTTAATAACTACCACCCATTAAGTGTATTTTTTATTGGTTCTCCATTTATTTTTGTGCCATCAAGTATCAATTGATTAGGTATAATCCATTTAGAAATGACACAAAAAAAAATCTTTGTCAGAAGAAGGAGAAAATGACGTGTCCCAGCTTCAAATTGCTAGAATTTTAAATGTGATTTAAAATTAAACTAAATGTAACAACAAAATAAATGACACTGCACTGCACAAAAGGTGCTTTTGACACCATTTCTGCAGATTTTTACGCAAATGAAAAAAAATTCCCCTAAAAACACTATTATTTATCCATGTCCCTAGATTTTCTATGTTTCGAATTGTCCACTCTGTTACATGCCTTTTGGAAATAAAATAAACAATTGCATTCAATCTGATATATTTAAAAAAATATATAGGTAGTATATAGGCCGTGATTAGCTTGCTACATTGAATTATGTAGTCAACAACCAGCGTGAGCCTAATTCTTTTCTTATGATAGTTAATTTGAACTGTTGGATGTCCACTCTGTTAGAGCTGATTTCATGATGAAAAAAATAGATTTTTTCTTGAAATTGCAGACAGACTGACAGTTTTAGGCTGTTTATTCCACTTTATGCTTGTTCTGTGATTCTACCTTTTCTTTGTGATTATACAGATATTTTTAAAGGTTTATTTGTCCACTCTGTTATATGTCCACTCTGTTAAACAAAGTGATCAAAATATTTAAAATCCTTTCATAAATGAGTCATGTACTAGTTATTTAAACTTCATTATACACAAATAAATGGAAACTCAATAGAAAAAATATGATTTGTTGGTGGAAATTATTTAAATTGATAATCTTAAGTAGGGTCAGGTGGGGAAAATGGGTCACGGGGTAAAATGGGTCATGTTTTTTATAAAAATCTTTAAAAAATGTACAAATGATATTTTCTTTCTTCGTTGCCATTTTTATGCATTACTATCTTAAAACCCGGCGTTGCCCGGGTGCTTATTAATATAACATAGCATTCAGGGAAAAAAAGTTTGAAAGAGTTCTATTCATATGGGTATAAAATAATTTGCATCAATCTGTCTCTTAGGTACAAACTTTGAAAAAAAACTAAAATATTACAGAAAGTTAACGTTTACAGAAAAATAGTTTTATCAAAAGGTGAAAATTAAAGATAAATGTTGTCTGTGCTTTGCCGCGTCCACTGGCATGAAATATATGCACATGGAAGTGAAAAAATTGCATCAATTTCACCCGCCAAATTTAAAATATTAATTTTTCTCTATTAATTGTTCCCACCTACAAAGTAAAAATTATTATAACTCAGAAATAAATCTATTTCTCGTTCTGAAGGCTTATATCCATTACAGACGCAACTATCGTCGCATTGCAAATTTGAAATTCAAATCTGTGGTTCTTTTTATAAAGTCCACATGAATTATGATTGTTTTTTACTTATTTCAATGCTAAAAGGAAATAGGTGAGCCTTAAATTGAAAATTCATTACTTTAATTGTAATCATTGTTGGAAAATACTCATATTTAAAAATCTTAAATTTCATCAATTTGAATGCTAAAAGGCCTATCTCGATTACAATATAAATAGGCTAGATTCCTATAAAAGGGTCATTTTTTGACAAAAAATTTAAATTTGAGCTTTTTAGATTTTTTAAAATTTCAAGACCCTGCCTATGAGAATTCTAGGGCATCAAGGAACCTCTGTGTCAAGTTTGATGAAAATCTGACGCAAACTGGATTTGTATAGAGAACAAGTATATATACATACACTCATTTTTATAGATATAGTGTAAAATATTCTTCCATGACCAGAAAAAATGTATATTTATTGATAGTGATAGCTGAAGGTCTAGTATCATGGCCTGGCTGGCATGTGATTGGTCGAGAGCGCATAGCTCATTTGCATATGACCGACCAATCAGGTGTCAACTGGGCTAGTAACTGCATCCTTAACTGGTGCTGTGTTGATTTTATGGTCTTTTGACAGTCTCATTCAGTCTGTCTGATTTTCTTCCTGCATATACTTGCAAGATGCAAGCTTTTAGTTCCTGAAAAATAAATTTGGTTTTCATCCAAGCTAATTGTTACCTTTTTTTATATTGTGTTCTTCATATAGATTGACACCAGGCAACATTTTCCATTCAAAACTTCTACTTTAAAGTTACAGATACTAGCGATTAAGTGTTTTTCTTAAAAGAAGCTTGACTGTGTTCATCGTAGAAAATTTTTGATTCAAAGAAAATTAAATAAAAATCAGCATTAAGTTTTTAACCTACTGCATAGAGCACATTTTCAGGAATAACTTTCTAAAATGGTGAAGAAAAAACAGCAAAACTGAATCTTTTATAGTATTAAAACAAGCATGGGGTAAAATGGGTCCTTTTTCGTCTTAAGTTAGGCTTAGTACGTACTAAAGGGCTAATCATATTTTTTGTTAATTAACTCATGTTTTGGTGCCATGTATGTACATACTTATTCAAAACAAATAATATATTGCTTGGTCATTCTTTTGATACACAAATATATGAACTTATAGGATAAAATAATTAAATTAAATCAAGAATGAAATATGAAGAGCACAGCTTTTGCTCGATGAACTTCCTTCAAGAAATGCTGTTAGGGAGTGAAGCAAAAGTACTGTTTGTCTGTGTATTGCGCGCCTGTCAGTCACGATCGCTTCCATTTTAAAAAGGGGTGATAGGATAAGGAGACGCACTTGCCGGTGCTTTCGCTTCTTATTTCCTGTTGAATGTTACTTCGCACTTCCCCCCTATTTTGAGAAAATCCGAAGAGACTTCAGGAATGTGTAAATTTGAGGAAGGTTTTACAATAAAAGATTAGACAGTATCTTATTTTCCCCAAGGAGAGACGCCTGGGCAACCAAATCATAGAAAAACATTCTACAGAGCTGAATTCAAATAATGCAATTTAAGGAACGGAATCAACATTTCGGATCTCAACAACAAGTGAGACTGCTTCTTTGATATTAGAAGAAGCGAGTCAAGCATGTGTTTTATTTTTATACATATCAAAACTTTATTATAGGCACAGTCTCATCGAAACCAAAAATCAAAAGTAAAGAAGAAACTTTAAAAGTTACCAAAAGAGAAAACTACACAAGTGCAGAAAGAAACTTGTGAAATTTTAACAAGCTTGACAATATTGAAAAGATTGAAATTTGAAGAAGCCTAAAGAGAGTTTTATTTTTAAGTTTTATTTTTATACATATCAAAACTTTATTATAGGCACAGTCTCATCGAAACCAAAAATCAAAAGTAAAGAAGAAACTTTAAAAGTTACCAAAAGAGAAAACTACACAAGTGCAGAAAGAAACTTGTGAAATTTTAACAAGCTTGACAATATTGAAAAGATTGAAATTTGAAGAAGCCTAAAGAGATAAAAAATCAATTAAACTGACACACAGACGCAAAAATAAATAAATAATAAATAAACCTTTCCCTTAACAGAAATTCATAACTGAATCGAAGTGCAGTGGTAGCAACCTTTAAAAGTTGGAAAGTGGGAACAAGTTAAGTCTTTTGAGGAAAATGTCAAAAAAGTATATTTTCATGCCATATCATTCTTCCCCACAACGTAGAAAAACGCGTAATGAAACTTAAAAATACAGTGAAAGTTTTTTGTTCCCGGAGAGAGATGATGTTTGGAAGAATGATGCATCGTAAATGGTGCTAGACATTCCTGGCCCTGAGATGAATCAAGAGGACAATATTGCTTTCTAGGAAATGTTTATATGCTAATTGTTTTCTCATTAATGAACAAAAGTATCAAAATACTATTCAATAAATAGTGAAATTTAATCCTTTAAACCATGACTCATTTTACCCTACTAGTGACCCATTTTACCCCACGCTATATGGGATAAATTGAGTCCTTGTCAACACATTTTCAAACTTATTTATCAGTATCAATATTTTGTTTTCACCAAGATATTTCACTTTAAATGTCATAAGGAAGTGTCATTTGCATATCCTGAGCAGCTTATTCAATGGTTGAATCAATATATTTTTTGCTGTCAAAGCCTGATTATAAAACTGCTCCTTTTTGACTCATTTTACCCCATCTGACCCTAAAGTTTCAGACATGATTTGTACCATTTTCGTCAGAATGACCCATATGCTTTAAGAGAAGTTTTTAAATATTGATAAATTGTTTGTTTTGTATACACTTCCAATGACATGAGCTGTCAAATAACATTAGTGCTATTTTTACAGTCCATTTTTAAAAAGTTGTTTTTGTGTACATATACATAATATATATTAACATAATTTGAATTTTACAGCAACAAAATTCCTCCAATATTTTCTTTCTAAACGGAACAGATTCATTTAATGTTATCTTATTGATTACAAAATGTATCTGTACTATTTTTAATGAACAGAATAATTTAAGCTAACTAATATTCAGAAATCTTATAAAAAAGGCCAATTTAAAAAGTAAAAAAGCATGATTGTCTTTTCTACAAAAAGAAATTCTAACTATTTATCCTTGTGTTTTTTGTCGCAACTACGTTTTCCTTTGGTATTGGTTTGATCCATTTTTAAAGTAGTTCCTCATTTTTCGGGAAGCTGAAGACAGTCACTTTGTTTTCTTTATTGTAGTTTCCATTACACTTGGGGACGCAGCAAATGTTAGGCATCTGTAAATAAAATATATGAAACTATGAATAAAATAAAATTATTTTACCTTTGTTAAAAGTTTTAATTGATCCTTGAACATAAATTAATAATCAAATTAAAATACATTATTTAGTTTAGGCAGAATGGAAGTGTGTTTGTACAAAATGAATTTTACTTGTTATTTTTATGTTTTAAAAGGTTGACATCATTTTTGACTTGCCAATATAGAATGCTCGAAACAATAATTTGAACCGTGTCTGCTTGTAACAAGAAAGCAAAAATAAATACCATAAATTAAAATAAACAAATGTTTATTCGAGAAGTTGTACAGTTGCAAAAAATCTTCTACACAAAATTGTAGTCATTGCCTCATAGCAAAAGAAGAATTAAAATAAAAACCTATATAAGTACTTCATCTATAACTAGAATATTCTTCTTACGATGCAAAAGAAAATTTAGGAAAAATCGAAATCTTGTAGTAAAAGTCAAAAGTGGGAAAAATCATAATTTATTTTACATAACTTTACCATTTAATGTTTGTTAATCAATGTATGAATTTAGAAGTTTTGTGTGATCTCATTTCTATAACAACTGAACTGTTTTCAGGGAAAGGAGATTTTAAATTCTAATATTTAACAGTATTAGAATGACTGCATTAAAATTTTCATAAATATAATTTTATATTGCTGCACTATAAGTTAAAATCAATGTGGGAAGTCGTTTTGTTTACATTATATAAACACACTACCCGAATAAATAGGTAATTGAAAATTTAAAAATTGTGCATGATTTAATATAAAAGCACCATAACCACAGTTACATTTGAAAACAAGAATAAAATCTGTAAACTAATTTAAAACAACGATCTATACATTAGGCTTGTTACCAAGCATAATGAATGTTCGTTAACAATATGAATTATCGTAAGCGTCTTAAATCATTGTACGATAAAATGATTGAACATTTTCACTCGCCTTGAATGGGATTATTCCCCTGCAGATTTACAGCTACTTTGACATCATACATTCAAATTATTTATACAAAAAATGTGACTCCAACAGGCGTAGTACTTTATCCTTCTTGAAGAACCACGAGGACTTTTCGACCGACGCTGAGGGTCCCCTTCTGTAGTCAGAGGGTTTCATCTCCCTCAACGTCATGACTCATGGCAACTGGTTTCCTTCAGAGATCGGGCCTCCCAATATCGAAGGTCACGGTTTGAACCCTAAAAACCAACCCCTTAAATAAGGCTCTGTTTATTGTCTTACTGGTAAAGTTCTAGATTAGCGGTAAAAGTAGTTTGTTACTGAAAGTTTTTAATATTAAAATTTATAAGTGATGTTTTTTCTTCTTTCAAACAAAACAGAGACTATGTTATGAATATGATATTCCTAAAAAAAATAAATGAATAAAAGACAGAGATAGTAGTTCCCTATTTCCAATCTAAAAATTTTAGGAGACCGATCCATTCAGGATGAAAAAAGGTAAATCTTCCCCAAAAGAAATGGGACCAGAAGGTCCAAAAGCAAAAAAAATATGGACTGAATATTACCCCCCCCCTCCTCTCCACATACATTTTTCCCAGTTCTTATCTCCCCCTTCCTTTTTTAACATTATCATCTCATGCCAATAACTTCTGCAGTTTTGGGTTGACACAGAAATAATTTGTTTTATGACTTCTAGAAATTCTACAAGGGAGAGAGGAGGAAGAGAAATGACCCAACTTTTTCCCTGAATGACCTGCTGTATGGCCGTCTAACATCAGTAAGCTCTGTTTGTGTCTCTGGTTTTAATTCCTCCTATGATAGAGCTCTCAAATTGTCTTATAATACAGTATTGTGGCAATAATTGAAAATTTATATATTTTTTCATTTTATCACACTAAGCTTGTGAAGAAGCACTCTAAATGAGCTCCGAATTTAAATGGCTGTTAGTACCATAGTGGCAGGTACTCGTATGCACTTAGTAAGTTACAGGGTTTTCAAGTTCCTTTCCCAGGGCTGAGACGTTCCCTTAGTTATTAGCCTCATGTATATCTATCTGCCCAGTAACATGTGCTAAAGTGATTGTGCTTAGAGAACACATTTCAAAGACGTTTGAAGAAATAGATACTATATGTGGGGTGAGTACTGAAAATGTCGGGAGTATGTGGAAGCGGTTTTAGACAACAGGAAATGCTATAATCTTCCATTCTGAAAGATGAGGCTTAAAAAGATGAATTTTGGTTCATGACGATAAAACTTCATAACAATTGAGTGTAATACTTCACAACAAATGAGTGTAATGAATCTACAATTAATCAGTTCTGAACCTGTCTAGGTCTATGGTAGGGTTGGCAGGTTTTTGCCGAAGGTGGAAAAAAACGGTTAAAACCGTCTCGGTAAAAATGCCTTTTTGCTAAAACGGCAAAAATAGTTAACTTAATTTACGCAAATTTTCCTAATATTTCACAAATTCTTACTTTAAAGTTTTTATTTTTTACTGAGAATATTCATTTCATCATTGAACCTACTCTCTCAGAAAAAGGTTTCTTAGGCAAATGCTTAGAGCATTTTGGAGCAACCCTTTTTGGGTTGAATTTCATAAAATAGTAGACCCTCATCAAATTCAATTGAATTGTCTAAACTAGAATTAGAATACATTTTTTTTTCTAAAACTGAATTGCAAACACAAGTTTTGAAACGTTATTTCCAATCAATTTCAAGTTTTTTTTCTGAAGAATTATTTTAAAATATTTTAATTATTGAATTAATGTCAGTGAAATTCTAAATTAATTTTCTGATTTTAACTTTGAATTGTATTTTGTATAAAATGAATTTATATAATATTTTTTTGATATCCAACAATTTTTTCTAGTTTTTGCCAGTTTTTTTTCCATTTTTGCTGGTTTTTACTACGTTCTTTTCTAGTTTTTGCCAGTCCCAGCAAAAATACCATTTTGCCGGCAAAATGCCCAACTCTAGTCCATGGTGACTGCTGGTGCGATTCAACAGTGCTATACACGCAGTTTGAATACGGGCAAACTATATGTTATTGTTCTTTTTTATCAGTTAAAATATTTTTTACACTTAATGCTATCGGTTCAAGCTATTATTTAAATGTATATGTGAGTGTTTAACAACTTTTATAGTATGGTATACTCTAGTATCGTTTTTTTACATATTTTTTGTATTTTCCACGGTATTCGCTTAACCCTGGTTGTACTGTACCACCCCTTGAAACAGTTTTGACTCAGATTTAAGCTTAAGTAATAGATATGAATTAGTGGTGTACTGAGTACTCGATAAATACTCGGTGCTCTGTCTATTCTGCCAATTTACCCATACTGATTCCATGTATTTGTTTAAAAGTAAAATTATGGAAAGTGACAAAATTATTTGATACTAGAGTTACCCACCACGGCTTTGCCTGTGTTAAAATTTAAAGGATTTTTGCTGTTGTCGCTGTATCCATAATGCACGAATTAAAAAAACTAAGTGCAGTTCCTGCTTGGCGAAACTTACCATGCTTAACAGAGACTAATCTTTTTTAGTGATTTTTAATTTAAGCAAAATTCTAATTTCAGCTAATGGCCTTTTTATTTACTTGATTTATTTTTAATTTTAGTTAGTATTTATTTTTTACTTTTTGAGGAATGTTATGAGAGATGACTATTTAGTCGACCATGCCAAATAGGCCAAAAATTTACCATCATTGTTTTCATTTTAGCAGTATTTAATATCTTACCAAAATATTTAAAAGCACTCACACTTTTTTGCTTCTTGTTTCAAAAACTTTGTTATGCCTTCATTGCATTTAGATCGCAAAATAATAATAATAATAATAATAGTAATAATAATAATAATAATAATAATCCAGCCTTTTAAACCGATAGTTCCATCAAAACTTCTGATGGGTTTAGAATGTTCAAATTAATTTATTTGGCGAATTTTTTACATTTTAATGAGATTTTTGGAATGACCAATATTTTGAAAAGCTCGTAAAGATTTCTGTTCTCGGTAATGCTTTTGAGAATATTTCAATAACTGAGATCTCTGGTAGGCACTTTTCAGTTGCTGGCGAATATTAAAATTTTAAGCTTGCATCATCGCCATGGTTTCCCCCTTTCCTCCTATTTTGCATTTTAATTTAGATTTCAACAATAGGAGCTTCTAAAGTTGATTTGGTGAATTTTTTAAAAGGAATTCTCACATTATACTTAGTGGCTTTTTTTTAGTAGAAAACAAAACAATGTGAGTGCGTGGAAGAAATCTGCATTTGATTTCACTTCAATTACAAAAACGGCTCTTTAGAGTACGAAAACAGGGAGTAATAAGTTTTTAATTACCTAATTTTAATTAAATTTTAGGAAATCTAGGCTGAATTTAAAAATTTCGGCTACAACTTGCACATTATCAGCCCTGTGGCAGAAAGTTGCCGACACGGCGACATTGTTGCAGAATCAGGAAGACCGTGCAGAAAGATTTTTGTGATTGGGAGGAAAAAAACAAGGCTAAGAAAAAAAAATAATATAAAACAGCCACCAGAAAAAAAAAACCCTATGAATCTGTAGCATTAATGCTAACATTTTTATAAATATAAACACCTTGTGTTACTGTGAGAGGGTTGCATATATATTTATTATTGAAGAATATTCTAATGTTGCAGAAGGAAATTGGTTCTAGAAAATTTGTCGCAGAAAGCTGAAAAAAATTCTGCCACAGGGATCATCAGTATGAGGACTAATTTTGTACCAATTTTCATAATTGTACTTTGCGTACATTTTCCAGGAGAGTGTTTGTCCCGCTACTGATGACGTCATCAAACTTTGATTTTATATATAGATGCAAAAATGGCAAAGACTGCCGAAAAAATTCTATCAATACCAAGTTTTACCCTGATCCAAAATGAATCATAGATTTTCAATAGAGTAATATGTAGGTCTTCTAGTGGAATGTTACAAAACAAATTCTCGGTACTCAACTAAATTTTGATTAGGTAGGTACTCAGCCAATGCCGAGTAGTTGTAAAAATTGAATAGTTTTCAAGGTAAAGAAATTTTTAAGAAATTTACTATTTCTTTATTCATAAAATAGAACTATTTTATGTATGAGTCAGTTAAAAAAAAGTTCCACTGACAAAATAAGTGCAAGGTAGAAGTTAGTTATGTGTGTTAAATTCAATCTTTGGCCAGGGAACAGTTCAATGTGATCCCTAAAATGAATATTCATAGACTCATAATAAGAAACCGCTAAATAATATTCTAATTTATTTTGAATGGTTTGAAAACTTAGATTACGAATTTTTTAAAACATTGTTTTGCCAATTAAGTTTTTGGTATAGTGATAACAATACGTAAAAGGAGTAAAATTCAGTCATTTTTATAGCTGTAAGAAAAAGGTTGGACTTATTTTGAGTCAAGCAATACTTAAGGAAAAAATGTTGAATAAAAAATACTATGAAAGTATCTTAACAATCAAAATTATTGTGTTTTAAAGTGTGGTGATACTAAGTACTCAGTGATTTGGTACATGGTAACGCAGTACTCGGTAAAAGTGCTACTCGCTATGCATCTAGGAATATGAAATGATTTAACTAAAATGTGCTTATTTTTTGATGCAGTGGAACAAAAAAGGAAACTGTTTAGTGGTTAATCTTCTCTTTTGCTTACAGGAATTTGATATCTCAAGTAAATGGATGGAAAGGCTGTCATATGGTCGGATCAACGAGGAGGACGCAGATAGTGACTCGAGATGGGAGAAGATCTGTGGGGAGGATGAGTTTGATGAGGTACAAAATTGAGCTTATTGTCTTAAGCAATTGAACTGTTCACAAGCAGATGAATTATTAACTTGCCAGTGCGAATTTTTTCATTCCGTACCAAAGAGGGTACAGCCAGGGTTAGCCAAAGCAGGCCTAGCTTGAAAAAACCCAGCCGAGTTTTTTCGGGTGGGCCCACTTGAAAGAACCCAATATTTTGGCGAAGTGAGTTTTTTAAAAATTTATGACACAGATTGAAAACATTTCTTTCAGATATAAATTATTTATTGCTACTATTTTGATCAATACCAAGTCCAGCAATTGATATTGATCAATTTAGTTATGACATTTAGTGTGTTATAGTATTTAGCAGTGGCGGCTCGTCCATAGGCGCTGCAGCACCCCCAGTAGTTTTTCCAAAAAATACGCTTTTAAGTTTTTTTTCATTCACATCCTTATTTAATTCTGATCCTGATTCATCGAAGGAGATTTCGTTACAAACACACACGCACGCCATTAAATTTTCAGTGAAGTCAATCTTACGGCCTCAACTAAAGTGCGAAAAAAAATTCTCCTACTTTCCGTCAGGCGCTGCACAGCGAGTAGCTCCTTTTGATAATGGGATAAACCCATTTCTTATAATTAACAGCAGAGTTAATGACACGAAAGGATGACTAAGTTCATTTAAAAAAAAACAAAACTTATCTTTATTTTCCCATAAACATCAACGAAGTTTTGAAGCGATGACCAACGATCAATTTAACTAGTAAAACATTTAATTATGACCTAACATCCGGGAAAATATCACCGGTAAACTTTAAAGTTGATTTTTACATTATAAAAATGAGCATTGCTCCGAAAAAGTAAAAGAGTTTACCCCTTTCCAGCGGGGAAACAAACTCCAAAAATGCGACACACGCAATGTGGCCGATTGAAAAAGCAAGTGAAGATCGAAAGTCGAATCTTCAATTTTATACCCTGCTACATTTGCATATAGAAACGACGTAAAACACGTGACACACAGCAACGCCCTACACACGTGTCATCACTGATTGGTTCTGCTGGCACATGACGAGACAACACCGCTGGTGCGTCATGAACTAGCCCCGCCTACTGCACGTGCACGGGAATCCCAGTTCCGAACGATGCACTCAAGTCAGTTGATAGTAGGAGTTACATAAGCAATGCTTGATACAAGTTTATTTCTTTAAACGAGATAAAATTAAGGTAAGGAGTGAGATTAACTTATGCATTTGTCTAACACCTTTGAGCTCGCTGAAAAGCTTTCTACGCATGCTCCTCAGCGTGACGCGTGGTCAATCGGGGGTAGGATTTTTCAGCCGCGCCGTGGGCTGCAACCGGTGCAGCTCCCTGAGTTGCTTTGATGACCGATCACTCGCATACGCATGCTGAATATTTCCTTTTCGCTGCTTTATTATTTGCTGCTTCAAACTAAATATTTTTCAACTTTAGTAGTGTATGAAAGGATGAGTGTTGGGCATTTGCCGGGTATTTCTTTTTCACTGTTATCTTTGTCCGAAAAAAATGCTGTTAAAAAAAAAGTGGCCCTGTTTCGGATTTTAACATTGCTCACGATTCGACGAGTAGAAAGTTCTCGTACCAGAGAAAATTTAACAAAGACATTCACTCAAAACAAGTTTGATCAATAATATCAAAAACTTTAATGAAAAAGTTAAAAAAAGAATTTGCAAAAAAAAAAAAAAAAAAAAGACAGGAAACTGTGCTTTGTTTTTAAATAATTTTTAAATGTTTATTTATTTTTTGCTCATTTGTTTGAATTGAGTAAATATAAATTATGTTCAATGATTATTATTTCAATATTGGTGCGTTAAAAACTTTTTTTTAACGTATTGACATACGCATACATTTTTGTTACATTAAAAAAATTGCAGCACCCCCAAGTTTGAGAGTCACGAGCCGCCACTGGTATTTAGTCTTTTTCAATACTAGGCTTAATAGACCAGAAAAAGTAATAATTATTTCTTGGCATTGTTGGGAAAAATCCTTTGATAAACTGCATCAAGGATTGTCTTTTTGACAGCTGATTCAGGCAATGTTGCCAAGTGAAAATTGTTACTGTACAATAGTCACATAAAATTAGTTAAAAGTAGTCAACCTTTGTGATGACTGCACTCAATTCCTTGAACTATAACCATTGACACCTGACTATTTATATTCCCATATTATTACATGGAAGTGTGCACATGAACTTACATCTAACAAGGAAATTATGAGGCATTTTAAAAAATTCAATATTACAGTGCTTTTCCCAAACTTGTGGAATGAAAATGTTTTAGAAGGTCACAATGACCTCTTTAGGGTTCCCTTGATTCTATGAAAAGTAAAAGTAGTAAGCTGTAGTTTCGTCACACAATGTTTTAAAAGAGAATGAATAATTCGAAAGTGATTCTTGAAATAATCGGAAAAAAGCACAGGTATTAGATAAAAAAATCAGATGGGCTGGGCTTTTTCACCCCCCCCCCTCTCAGGGTTTTTTCAAACCCTGGGTACAGCACTGATGAAAAGTATATGAAATTTCAATGAACATGTGAAATGGTTGAAATGGACAAATTTAATCAATATGTTAAAACCTTTTCCCTAAACATTAGGCAAAATGAAGTGCAAAATTATACATTATTATATTTTCTGCAGAATGTCTGTTATTTGTTTTTTACTTTCACTTAATTAGTACACTGAAAATCGTCTTCTTTATTTCAAATCTTCTTGAGCCTAATGATAACACAGAACATATTGTACCCATAGATTGTAAAAAATGAATGTTTTCTTGCAGTATAATACAGCTAATTTTATTGTAATAAACTGTAAAAATTGCTATTTTTACTGTAATAAACTAAAATTGCTAATTTTACAGTTTAAAACTAGAACCTCTGCTGCTAGTATTATACTGTTGTTTTTACCGAAAATACAGCTAAATTTTACTGCAATAAACAGCAAAATTGCTAGTTTCACAGTTTATTACAGTGCATTTTAGTTTTCAGGTGTGGTAGTTTTCAGGGGCTACCCCTGATTTCAGGGTTTTTCAAATAAGCATTCAGGGTTTCACATAATGTTTTCCCTGAATGCATGGTGTTTCTTGTGCATCACCTCCCCCCTTTCAACTTAGGGAGTGCAAAACAAGAGTCATTGGATCATTGGAAACTGGGAAGAGGAAACCAAGCTGAACGTTTTTGTTCATTTTAGGTTATTTTTTGTATGTATACGAGATATTTTCCAGGATTTGTTTTTCATGGACTATGTAAAGGAGTTTTGCATGATTAAAATTTCAATATTGAGATAGTTTCTTTTCACATTCTTGAGAATGGAACATGGAACTCCTGATCTTCCTAAAAAAGTAAAATGTGTACATTTGTTGTTTTTATGTCGATTCCATTGGCATTTGTAAATATCGTGAGCTTCCCCCTTCCTCCCCTCCCCCCCAAAAAAACACTAGAAACTCCCTTCTGAAAATTTTTATGATGCTGTCTGTATCATGTCCCCTCTCCCACTGCAAAGAGTGCCACTGCAAGAACCACTGCAAAGAAAACTCGGAGCATTAGTACCCTTTCAGGGTTTCATTACTGTTTTTCCTTCATTGTCAGGGTTTTTGATGTTGAGTCCCTATCACCCCTGAGTTTTAAATTGGAACCTCTGCTGCCAGTATTATACTGTTCTAAAAGAAAGTAATAAAAGTCAATCGCCCCTCCCTCCCTTGAAACATTTCTGGATCGGCCCTCGGTCGAGAGCATGTTGCTGGTCTTCACATTTGTATTTCATTTTCGCAGAATTTCTTGTTTTTTCTAATATGCCTTCGTAAATGTTCCTTCGTATATGAGCTCACATTTTCTTTCATTGACCTCTCCCCTCCCATTGTGCATGTGTAATAACTTAAGCATGGTGATACACCTAGATAGATGGACTTAGTACTGAGCAAAAATGTATGCCTTTGTTATGTGAAGTGATGTGCTCAGAAAATTGGCTAAAAATATTGTCCACTAAATCGCCAGAAAGGCATTGTCTGTCATGACAGGTGGCTCACAACAGCAAATAGAGTGCTTTGTCTACCTACTGGTACAGGCTGTAGTGTTGCTACATGAAAAAAAAGAGGTCTAAAATGATTTTAATTTTAGAAACTATGTTTAAAAAATTCTACTTCAAACGGCAGCATCGAAAAGGTCCAAGTGATACCAATTTCTCTAGCTCAGTCATAATCTAAAATGTCCTATGAAATTGGATCATTTTTTTTTTGCATGAATAAAGAGTCTCACTGTGCAATCAATTTAGGTTACAAGCGTTTGAAGGCATCGGGGCGACAAGCCGGGATGATTCCTCTTTGAGCATGCACCCTTTAAGAGGGCGACAAGGTGCTGCCCTTTTGTTATTGTTCCCCCTGCGAGAGCAATTTCTGCCAAGCTCTAAGGTGCAGAGTTAAGATATTAATGCAGCAGTAAATCACAGCCCCTAAGCCAGCCGTCGGCAACCTAAATTGATTGAAGATCTTCTTTCCAAGTTCGGTGAAGACAGAGATCGACCTGGAGGGGCGGGGCGTACACCATGAACTTAACGATTGTGTTGCAGGAACAATCAAGTTGAGCAGCACTTAGGGCAGAGAGGATAATAGCGTTTTGTAACATACACTACCTTATACTTGCAGTTAATAATGCCAAGGGTTTAAAATTATCTTTGTGTATATGGGGCATTTTTTCATATTGTACATGCTTTTGTGTTTTTACTTATCATAGAACAAAATTTGCATTTACTCATAAATATCAATGGAAAACATAGGTATTTTGTTGTTTTTTTACTTAGACATCCTGTCATTCATTCCAAAGGGGAAATATGTTCCGATCTCGTTTTGTACACTGTTTTTTAAAATTTTGTACTCTAATGTCTCCTTGAGTTTTGGTTGCAAATTTTTATGCTGGAATTATTCTCAAATAGAGAATATTTTCCTAAGTACATGTTAGAGGACTTAGAGTCTGTATAAAAAGCTAGATTTCATATTTTTTTCCTTCCCACTTTAAATTTTTAAGATCTGAACTCTACATGTTAGTTTGAGCATTTTTGCATGTGAAAATATACATCTAGGACGAATGGTTGCAAAAATAGAGGTATTGTAGGTTAAATGAGAATACCTTGTACAGTGCAATTGTGTATAACTTAAATGGTAATATTTTACATGATTATACTGGTAACAGGAACAGCATTAACAGCATAAATTATCATAGACCGAAGCTTCATTCATGTTGTGATAGAAATTCTACTGTTGAATTAGATCATATAGAAGCGTGCTTTGTCCCATGAAACACCTGTTTGAAACTGATCATTGATGTTTCAGGGAGCCGACAATGCAAGAAAATACGATCACATGTCCGTAATGCCTTCTTTCCTTGAAAATTGTGAAGAACCTCCCGTGAGGTAAGATTTTTTTTTATTTATATTAATTTGTGACATTGTAATCTTTCTCTGATGAACAGTTTCTCCCATCTTCTGGCGGATCCTAAAATAACGCTATGGGATAAAAGAGTGGGTGACACTTTTATCCCCTAGCGTTGAAGCAGTGTTGGCAAGGGCGGATTCAGGGGGTGGTCAAAGGGTCAGCTGACCCCCCCCCCCTGTGATTAGAAATGCATTTTATCAGTTGCACAACCATTATCAATCTTGCTCTCTTTGAAACAAAACTTTTATCCAAGCATTATGTATTAAAAATGTTAAATTTTAACTAAGAATTTTTTAAAGAATTTTATAGTTTAAATATTAATTACATATAGACAATTTTTAAATTGCAAATTTATATTTTTCCTGATAGTAAATTTTCACCAAAATAAATAAATGGTTAATTTAACAGAATATTATAAAATATTACTTGCTGTGCAATATCGTATGATATTTTAAAGGAGGTTTAAATTTTTCATGTTTTGTTCTCTTTCCACTTAACCGATAAGGTATAACACTAACGCACTAAAACTTACCCCCCCCCCTTACAAAAGTTTCTGGATCCGCCTCTGAGTGTTGGCAAGTCACTGAAAAAGGTGCCAGCTTAATAAATAAATAAATAAATAAAATTACAGCCGGACTTCTATATATCGAAGTAGCAATTTTCTTGGAAAAAATTCGAAAAAAAGAAATTTCGATATCTAGAAGTGAACTTAATTTGTTATAATTATTCCTGTAACATTAAACTTAAAGTTTATTTTTAATAAGAAAGCAATATTTCTAATTCATTTGTGAAGTACATTATATAAAAGTTAATACAGTAGAGTCTCAAAAATCCGATTCTCAAAAGTCCGAGGTTCAGGTTAATCCAAGGTGCTTCATTGACCTTTTAAGGTCTATCTTTAATTCTGAAAATAAGAATCTTTTGCTAATGGAAAATTTCCTTTGTTGTAAAGTTGTAAAAAAAGTATTGAGAGGTCGGTGTCAAAACATTCATCAAATGCCACAAAATATTCTTAAACTACTAGAGATATATTTTAAGATATGCCTTGGTAATAATAACTTGATGTGTTGAACAACTTCAAATTACCGGTTTTTCTTTATTATGATGATCAAAAAGTGTTATGTTTCTATCATTAAACTTTTTTTTCGGATAATCCGAGTTTTCACTAATCTGAGGTAGCATGAGCCCCATCTTGTCTAGTGGTGAGAGCAGTCTGCCACGGACATGACTACCACACTTCTGTCTTTAGGGAAATTTCGGACCATTTGGGAATTTGTTTTAGTTATTATGAAGCAACTATTTAATCCTTTTCTTTATGGCTGCATCCAACGCCATCCGCCATCAACGATGGCATCTTGAAGCCTCCCCTTCGTTTTCAGTAACATACAGTAAATTATTTTTTGTTTTTTTTTTATTTCTAAATTATTTATTGTTTAGCATTTTCTCCCTAAAAATTTTTCTCCCTAAAAATCTTGCCAAAAATGTTCTGAAAAATTACATTAGAGTTAATTTTGCAATTTTTGGTTCTATTATATAGTAGATTGTCACACCAAAAATAAGCAATGTATTAGTGTATGAAACATTGAACATATTATGCGCTAACATTTATGTGTTGCAAAATGATGCCACGCGCTTTTCAGTCGTGGGCATTTTTTAGAATGGCACCCATAGCCACGGATGGTGTGGTCCTGGGTTCGAGTCCTGGCTTGGGCATGGATGTGCTTTCTCTCTCCTGTCCTTGTCCTTTCTTTGTGTTAATGTGATGATGTGAAAGGTTACCTACCCCATAAACGGGCACCTAAGGCCTGCGTGTACTGTGGAAGTCAGACTTCACACTAAATTACGGTATAGTTGGAAAAGTGAAGCAGCGCACCCCAAATTGCCAGCCTGGCTGGCACACGACAAAAAAGAAAAAAAAAAAAAAAAAGAGCCCCAATTACCTCGGATTTTTGAGACTCTACTGTAATTCGAAAAAGAATTCATAAGAATAATTTGTTTAGTACTTTTAAATAAACAGTAATCCATACATTGGTTACAATGATTGCAGCAGTTAAAGAGGAAAAAAAAGAATTATGAAAGTCTTGCTGAGAGAGAGAATATCCAGTTTTATAACAAGTTCACCAAAAAAACGTTTGCAATTTTGTAATACCCTAAAAGTTTTGTGAACTGAAGTTCGAGAACTAAATATCTCTAGCTTTGAGTTTTTTGATGGCTTAGAAAAAGGTTTAGCATTTCACTGAAGCTTAGTATATTTAGGAATGAATAACAACTATCGGGATAAAGAGAATAACCAGGAACTTGATTTTACAGCACAAGTTGCTACATAAAATCGGAAACAACTGGATTGCTTTGTTCTAAAATTTACTTGTTTCCCCATTTGTTTGTGTCCCCCTTAACACCTTAACTGCTTAACCGACTTGTGGAATTCATAGTGGCAATCACTGAGCTTCCTTTTACTCCTGCCTTTAATTTGTGTGAAACAAATGTTCTAAAGTCAAATAAAATGGTTAACTATGTCCAAAAAATGATCTGTTATGCACAGATTTTTTTGATAAACGGAAACAGTTTTCTTATGTAATGAACATTGAGATTTGCTAACTGTTTGATATGTAGAAAATTCAATGCGTGGAAGTTCGATATATGGAGTTGGAGGTTCGACTATAATTTATAATTTGAAAGCTTTTGTAAATGCTTTTATTTTTGCACGATATTTGATAACTCGATTAAGGTAATGCCGAGTAATGCAGTATTTTTCTTACAATAAAGTCACATCTTAACCAATTTAAGCAATATCAAAACAGAAAAAAATGATACTTGACAAATCACTTTTGAATGGGTTTGTCTGAACAACAATAATGAAAATCAATAAATAAATGAAACAAATAGAACTATTCTACTGCTGCCTTTTTTATTTATCGTCTGCTAAATTTGGCTTAGGTTTCATCATCAATTCTAACTAATAATTTTGAGTAAGAATAAAAAAAATCTATTATGGTCACATGTGCCTGAAACTGAAATACTCAGTTTTGCTTAACTGGCTATTGTCCCATCAACTTGAAAGGATCTTGAGTATCTTAATGGCAAAAATATACCTATATTATAGAAAAAAAAGCCAAGGAATGAGCATGTACCAAGAAAACAGTGATCTGGTAACAAATAGCAATTTCATGTCCTTAAGAAATTTTTTTTTAAAAACTTAAATGCAAAGAAAATTGCATTCTTTCCTTCTTTATTTTTTAACAAAAATCTCTAAATGTAGATTAAAATGTGGAGGGAGTGTTCTGAAAAAATTCTATTTTGAGAATCCACTGATGGTGTTCCTGGGCAATTTTGATTGCAATCTTGGTAAATAATGCAAGACAAACTTCAATAATTACTGGTGCCCATAACTAGTGAATTACCCAAATTGCATTATATAATATCTCGCACATGCTTGTGTGTTGCTTCTTATAAATCTTTCGCTTTTTTTTCTGGTTTTCAGGAGATTTTTTACTGAGACAAGCTTTGAAAGCAATGTTGAAGTTGAACATCCCAACCAACTACATTATGCAGTTAGAAAAAATGACATAGGCTGTGTTCAGACTATTCTTCAACCATTAGGATACCAAAGAGTGTCTGAGAAGAATTTCGTTGACCTACCTGGCGGAGATGGTTTAACTGTCTTACAAGTTGCTGCTATGTCGGGATATAAAGAAATTGTTCAGATGCTACTTAAAGCGGGAGCAGATACCAGACTTGGAGGTTCTTTTAACGACACGCCTCTTCACTTTGCTCTTCTTAGAGGGAAGGTTCATGTGGCAGAAGTGCTTATAGATTGGGATTCAGATAAGATGCCCAATAATCTTCAAGATGGAAGCGGATGTACTCCTTTGTATTTAGCTGCACGGAGAGGACATACAGAGATAGTGAAAAAACTTGTAGCTTCAGGTGCGAACACCCGCCTCCCTAATGCAGATGGCGAAACACCTTTACATGCAGCTATAAAATTTGAAAAGGTAGATACAGCAGAAGCCCTCATCGATGCCGGCGCCGCAAATGATCTTCAGAATAGGAGCGGAAGTAGTCCGTTGCATCTTGCTGCGTCGAAAGGATTTTCTGGACTATGCAGCAAGCTGCTTGCTGCTGGTTGCAGTCCCCGTCTTCAAGATAATAGGGGTGCTACACCGCTTCACATTGCTATTAATGGGGGCAAAGAGGATGTAGCTTCCCTACTTCTGTCTTGGGATGGTGGAAACAGCTTTCAAAATTTGCTCGGCATGACCCCTTTGCACTCCGCTTCCTCACAAGGATATGTGAGACTAGTGGAAAAGCTGCTGTCCGGATATGCCAACACCAATCTGCAGAATATTCACGGGCATACGCCCTTGCACATTGCTGTGAAAGATGGGCACGAGGAGATAGCTGAAATTCTCATCAGCTCGGGCGCTGAGAACGGAATTCGATGTGAACATGAGAAAAAAACTCCCTTGCATACTGCCGCAATGCTAGGACGTGAAAGGGTAGTGAGAAAGCTACTCTTTCATGATGTGCATCCTCACACTAAGGATAAGTTTGGAGGATATCCTCTCGAGAGTGCTCTGGGGTGCGGAAATAATAAAATTGTGCAAATGATTCTATCGGCATGTTCAGTGAAAGGTGTTGCAATTGACTATACCAAACTGGACCTTAAATCATCTGAAATCCAGTCCTGCATTGAATTCCAGTCCAAATGTGAGACTGAGGTAGTCGAGATGAAAAGCATCATAGTTCCAGGAACTACTGTCTCATGCCATGATCTTGCAAAGAGAAACATTAGCAAGGTGGCGCGGTATCTCGACAACGAACTCATCCAACTATACTGTGATACAACTATATTATCTATGTATTCTAAAACTGAGCTGAAAGACTTTCCAATTTATGCTGAGCTGATAGCTTTTAAAGTGGCAAGAGCAAAAGAAAGGAAATTCTTGATGCATCAGTGCATGGATTATTTTGTTCTCTTGTCTGAACAGTTGCCTTCTTTACCCATATTGGTCATCGACATTATACTGCTTTGCTTGTGTGAACGAGACTTGAAAAAATTCGTAGACTCATTTGAATTCCAGCCTCAAAAGATTTTTGAGGAACACAGCAAATCTACAAAAATAAAGCCCTTTCGCAGGGTTGCCACGCCACAGGGAAACCTGAAAAAACAGGGAAAATACAGGGAATTGAAAAATCAACAGAAAAACAGGGAAAATCCAGGGAATTTTGAAAATTTCTTCAAAAATCTGGAAAGTGCAGACAATTTTACTTATTTTGAACAGTTCAAGTTGCCAAAATGAATTCTAAAATATGTAAACTACCAATGACTAAATTTATGCCCAAATGAATAAAATAATAATAATAGAAAGTAGAATAAATAGTAATTTTACTTCACAGTTGTTTTTTTTTGCTAAGTTTATTTATTTATAAGTAAATATTTAATTGTGTATTATAGAAGCAAAAAATATTTATTACTTAGTTTGAAATGCATTTTAAAGCTTATTTAATTAGAGAGTATGAGATTAGTCATCTATCCGTTTTATGATTTCAGTTTTAATAAATTCTGCTTTGCCTCCCTATGTTTTTATTTAGTTAGTTTTTTTTCTGTGCCAGGATATTAATGTTCATATAGAATATCACTGTTAGCTCGTTCGTAATACTGCATATTCATGCAGGGAAAACAGGGAATTTTTCCCCCCAAATTGCATGGCAACCCTGTTTCGTTTGTTAGTCCCTCAAAATACCCAAAGATCTCAAATTTTGTGTCGAATTCAATATACAAAAAGGAAAATTGTTTCTGGTGCTCTCTTTTGTAGCATAACAGTAAGAGTGTTGGCATTTTGTTTTATGTTCTGTGAACAATATTGCCTTTAAAAAAATGGATCTCCTCGCATTAAACTGGGAATTAAAAAAGAAAATAATTAATAAATCTGTGCTCATAAAGAGTTAGAATATTAAACTTGCAAAAAGGTGATCTAGTTTGTGCATGTCAGGACTCTCACAGAGGTATGTCATACACCTGGTATGTAGTATGGTTCCTGGACACTGTGACATCAATGGCAATGAGAGAGCAGACCGACTTGCTGAGACTGGATGCAACCTCTAACAAACTGACCCACTATCAAGCTGCTTGCAGCCTAATAAACCACACGGTTATGAAATCGGTCAGGACCACCTAGGAAGCTGCTGCTGTTGGTAAAAGATGGGAACCAATTGTCAAATCCAACAACCTGTCACTGAAAGTCGCAATCGCCACGTTTCAAATAGCAACCGGCCACAATTACCTCCAGAGCCATCTGCACTGAATAGGACTCGCAAATTTGCTCACATGTCCACTGTCCTCTTCTGGCAAAGGAATGGCTGACTATCTGCTCAGCTGCATCGCACTTCAACCTGATGGTGATGGGGATGACTTGCGGGGACGGGCTAGGCTCCACTGAACTGCATGGCATCTAATGACTACCGTGTCAAAGGACGGTCGTAGGATGATGACAATGATGATGAATGTTAAACTTTGCAGAATCATGAACCAATGAGCGTGTTGGTAACCCTGAGCTAGATCTGATATAGCAGTTTTTTCTTTCAGTTTTGAATACTTGGCATGCACCAAGCACCATCTCTGATATTTGAAAGAATGGAAAACCAAAAGTGCCTTAAAAGCATTGATTAGTGATGACTTACTTTAAAAGGTATGAGAATTTACGCCATAAATGAAAACCATGTGAATGGTTAATCAAATATTTTTAAAGAAATTTGTTTGTCGGTAATGTTAATGGAGCTTATCGAAGAAACTGACCTCTGTCTTGAAATCTTTAGCAAATAATTTGAAAGCTATTGTTAGGTTTTAAAAATGAATATATGGGTACTGTCTGCTTATGGTTGCTATGGAATTGGCAATCGCCCAAATAACAAGAATCTATCTGAATGAATGGAAGCAGTAAAAATGTGATATACATGTTTCATTCAAATCAAAGTGACACCTTTTAGCTTTAGAGGCTAACTCACACCTGCAAAAACTGCCATCTCTAAAAACTGATAGATGTATCCATTTCCCACAGTAAACCACAAGTTTGCCTGTTCATCTCATCAGTAGTCAGACCAGTATTAGAAATAGGCAGTTTTTATTTGCATTTTGCTGCCAAAAAATTTTGATTTGAGGCCTAAAGTTTTGAATTGAATTTATTTTTTCTTGACCCTCATGAGTAAGATCCGTGGATGAACTTAAAGGGCAAAATTTGTAAAAGTAATTTCAAAATACATTCAATTCTGTCTTTTAAAAACATCTTCTCATTTTTCAAATATACTTTTGGTTTTGTGTAGCATTTACATTTATTTTTTTTCATATTCAGATGCATTTAGATTTGATTCATTAAATATAGCATCAAGGTTGTCTGGTTTGATGCCTTAAAACTTATGTTAGGCGTCATTATGACTCCTAGATCTCTCATTCCTAATGCCGGGTCATACAGTACAAATGTTGAGCAGTAAATTACCCCCCTAAGCCTAAGCTAAGGTAGAAATACCCGCAATACACTGCCAGTTCGGTCAGAGAATGCAGTTTTCGTCCTCATTAGGATTCGTCAGTCTTGGTAAATCCACTGCTTATTACCCAAGTTTTTTCTTCAATTTTCTAGTTGAATGATATTGCTGCAGTTTCTTTCTGGTGTGCCAATTTTATTCTAGCTACCAGTTTGTGTGGCACTCTTAGCTTCAATGAGATGATTTTGCCTGCAGCTCAGTAAATGTCTAGTCCGGACTGATGAGTCGTAATGAGGACAAAACTGCAGTCGCTGGATGACATGACTGTGCTTGAAGGTGCATTGAAAGTAAATATGTAAGTTTCAACACATCTCAGAAAGTAAATAGGTTTTTAAAATTCAAATTTCTTAGCTCATTTACATGAAGTAATTTTGTTATAAAATGAAGTTATATTTTATTTTTTAAAAAATCTTTTGTTGGTTGCTTTGCTTCCTACTCATTTTAATGACAATTCTTAAAATGACATTTTCTCCCCCTTATCTTGTCTAAGGTTTCTTTAGAAATCACAATCTTTATGTTATTGAAAGTGAAAGAAAGCTTGAAATTGCAACTTTAAAATTTGATTAAAACTTTGTTTCCTCATATTTTGTTCGTTTTTTAACTTTGAATGAGCATAATTTTTATTGTATGAGGTGAGGGGTGTAAACAAAAGGGGGAAGGGGAGAAAGGTCATTGACCTTTTTGTTTGTAAAAAAAAATTACCATAAAATGATCATAAGCTTCTCTTTTTGTGCATATATAATTAATTTTCTTTCTCATTGTGTGAGGTATTAGGTTTTTAAAAATTACAACCACTGGTTTTGAACACGTGTGAGAAGTTCCTTCAAGCTCATGGAGCAGCCTTTTTAGAAATGGCTGCAGTGCTACCCAGTTATGATTGGTTAAACACCACGATATTTCGTTGTGAAGTATTTGCCATATTGTCTAGTGATCCAAACCTCAGGGATTTATTATATTGAACTTAGATAAAGCAACGTAGTTTAGAGTACAAACATTTTTATTAAAACAACGTTGCTGCTTAGCATTTTTCATATTTAATGCTTTCGTGGTGTTGCTGTTATGTATTTGTTCCTCATCTCTAGTATATTCCTGAATTTTAGTTATACTTTATTATAAATTGTTTATTTTCAATGCTGGTTCTAAATGTTTTTCATGGAACCACAATCTTATGCCAATGCTTTGTATATCATTGCACAACGTTTATGAAAAATATTGCTTATGTTGTATTAAGCACTTGTTGGAAATGATCCTCAATTTTTGATGAAAAAAGCAGGCCTGTTGTTTAGGGGGCTCAATTTAGGAGGTCACTGGGGGTCAAGTGGGCGTGGTTTTTGTTGTTTTCCGATAAAATTGCATTGTGCTTGCTTCCTTTGCACCCCCCCCCCCCCGTGGAAAAACTTGAAATGAGGGGCCTGGAAAAAAGCTACTATTATGTTTCTTAAATAGAAAAATTGGGTCACCGGGAGAAAAGTTTTCATTTTTTTCGTACTATAAAAGTTTTATTCCAAATTAATCAAACCCTCAGGCCCGTTGAGAGTCCATGTCAGCCTAGTTGGGTGCTAAGGGCCTGGCCCTTTGGGTGGTTTGGTTTGGGGCGCAGTGGTATTATATGTGAAGGGGACCCGGTGACCAATTTGCCAAATGGCTCGTCTTGGCAGTCCTGCAAGCCACATCACAGAGCTCCCTGTAATGATACAAAATGAGAACTTTGTTAAATTATTTCAGGTTTAAAAAAATATTGCTGCTTTGAAAAACACAAAAAAATCTGTTGATTGATTACATAGACTAGTTCCTCCCACATTCCTTGTTTTGAATAAGAATCCCTGATAAGCAGGTCGAACTTTAATCATTCTTTCATCTCTGCTTAATGAGACAACAGATAAAAGAATCTTCCACTTATTCATGAGCTGTGGCATATCAGGAGGGGGGGTGGGTGTTATAGCTCCGCCTGCAAAAAAAAAAAAAACTTTCATTTTTTTGGCTATACTACTATTTGAAAGAATACCTTGTGAAGCCAAAAATTCAACAGAAACACAGTGCTAAAGTATACTGCTAGCTTTGTAGAATAGTATCTCCATACAGATTAATAAATAATTTGTTATTGTTTTAATTTTGTAAATGATTATTAATTAATTTTTTTGTTTTGTTAGTTTTTTGCAAAGACATGTAAATAAATGTTTTTCAAATCAAGTGGTATGTATAAAAGAAAATATAATGGTAAATCACACAAATTTGCAGTGAACTGCTAACACGAGTTTTGCGGTTTCAAGGAACCCTTTTTTCAATGCAGAAAAGTGAGTTTTTGGATTTAAAGTCATCCAATTTAAGTGAGGTGGAACAAGAGACAGAATGAAGTAAAAAGATTAAATGTGTGCGATTTAACATTGTTATATTTTCTTTTACTTTTCTGCAAAAAAAGTATTTCTTTATTTATTGGTGCTTATAAAATTTTTTTTATAATTGTTTCTGACTAAAATGAAACCGGCAATGATGTATCAGATTGTTGCATTATATTAAGTATGAAAGATTTAAATAATGTATTTTTTAAAATTGGGTTTTTGGTTTCTGCCAAGGTTTTTTTTATTAATTTTTCTGTAGTGTTTGCTGAGTGATGGAAGTTCAATCATAATCAGAGTTGAAAATTTGAGGATGTATTTTCATATATGTATTTTCATATATGTATTTTCATGATTTTTGCATTTGTATTTCTACTCTTATACATTTGTTCATTTTATATTTGTGAACATACAACTTTATATGTATTTACAATAAAAAACTCATATTTTCCAATTTGGTTTTTGTATATTGTTTTCAAAACTTATGAATGAAATGATAAAGCAAAAATCAGTTTATATTTAAAGCTTCTCTGTAAACAATATTCTTTGAATGAAAAGTCTATTATTATTAAATTGCCTTGACCCTTACCATTTAGGCATAAGAAATATAAAACTTCAAACTAACAAATGGATGAACTCTGCTTGAAGTAACATATAACTGTCCATGCAAGAACACTGGGCATCGCAACAATACGATAATTTTATCATAAGTTTGACGTTATGATATACTTATGGTTATAGCAAATGCAAGTTTAAGGGCCCTGCTCCACATCAGCGTAAAACGCGACCGAAACCGAAGGCAGAAACCGAAAATTCGGGTACTTTCCATAGGAACACTATGTAATCCATTTTACGTTTCTGCTTTATTTTTCTGCTTTACGTCAATGTGGAGCAGGGCCCTTACTGTTAACAAACTTTTTGAAATTGTGATGAAAGTATTGCCTCGGAAAATGTTAAATTAACTCTTTGAATCGAAATTCTTTTGTTGAAGGCAGTTCCTGTTACTACTTCAGTCAATTGTATTGTAATGAAAGCATTTCCCTCTCATTCATGTGCCATTAAATAAAGCTTGTGCAGTTTTCTTAAGTTCTGAACGAGCATAATTATAGAATTGATTTTTAATTTTAATGTCATTGATTATGCTATACTTCGCAGCAGTTTAACTTGGCAGTGACGTCACTACGGGCGGAGCCAATAAGAGCTCACAAGCAGTCAGCGGTCTCCTCTAATTCGCCAAGTAGGCTGTGACGTTTTATCTAGTTCGTTTTTCATAGGCTAACGTCACGCTGTTGGCTCCGCCCGTAGTGACGTCACTACCAAGTTAAACAGCTGCGAAGTATATCAATGTTTCCCAATTAATGGTCACCATTAATTGGGTGGTTGTATGTGTGTGTGGGGGGGGGGCAATCCTGTAATATCTTGATCTATCTCGAGATAATTTCTTAATTCACCACATTCCTCCCATTCCCCAGTTTATTCGAAAATTCGACAAATTCTATTTCATCTGGTCTTCTTCTCGTACTAGGGCTGTTTAACAAAGAATGATCACAAATAAAACATCATTATGTAAACTAATCCTTCAATGGTTGATGGAATTTTTTTAATTGGTCCTTATTGTTTGAAAGCCTCACGTCAAATATTTTTTCCCGTCTGGGGCGTCTTCAAAGACATGCTGAAGTCATTTTTGGACACATGCTTCAAAATCGCCCCACAAGCTTCCACCATTGCCTCTGAAGGTGACAAACGGCATCTGGAAGTATTTTTTCGACTTGAGAGACATAAAGGAGACATTAGGGGCTAAATCAGAACTAAATAAAATACAGGATGCAACGAAAAAGCGCCCAAACCCACATCCTTTTCGTCGGAAATGATCAATATTTGAATCTTCTGAGCATCAACGCGTGTTACCTGTAGTTTATCTTTGAACAATGTGAAAAAGGAACCAAATGAAATTATTATTCTTTTTGATAGCTCTTACAAGGCGTATTTAAGGGGGGGGCGGCCCCCCCCCCGAAATCGAGAAAGATTTTTTCAAAAGTAGGTGTTCGGTTCGTGTTTGCTCAAAAAAAAAAAAAAAATCCTTAAGAAAAAAGCCCACTCTCTATTAACATTGTTTTCAAAGGTGTATGTAAGGGAGGGCCCCAGAGGGTCTTTCCCTCCTATACCCCCCCCCCCCCGAAAAAAATTCGGATTTTTTTTTTTTAATAAAGGTAGTTATTATTATTCGGTTTAAGTTTACTCTTAAATTATTTACATACTTTTAGCTTGAAATACATAAATAAATAAATAATTATTGCTAATAATAATTCGTTAGATGGCACCAGGCAGTGGTGCAACCCAAGAGGGTCAGGGAGCCCTTGCGCTTTACTCAAGAGAAAAAAGAACGTGTCTTGGGAAAATGAAGATATTTCAATTAGAAAACGCATAGAAAAAATCCTAATCATTTTGAATAGAAATCTTTAAATGAAAAATATTCAACACATGTAGATTATTAGTCAGCAAATTACGTTTCTCTCTTTCTTCTCATTCCCCCTTTTTTTCTAGTCAGTCAGGAAATAAGAGTCTTTAAAATAATGCTACACTCAATAAATTTAAAATAAAGTGTAATCATTCCTCCCCGGCAAGAAATTTAAAATAAAGTGTAAGTATTCCTCCCAGCAAGAAATTTAAAATAAAGTGCAATCATTTTCGGTTTTAGTTTTTTCACAAATAATTTCCAAGCTTTCAGCTGAACAAAACAAAAAAAAAAAAATCGAAAAGAGGTAGAAGTCCAAGCCGGCCGAGCTAGAAGGGGCACGTAATTTTCAATCTCTTTACCAGTGGTGAAATTAAAGAATAGAGTGCTTCTCAGTGGCGGGTTTAGGTAGGAAGTCGAGGCCCGTATATCCGCCAAGCATGAATTCAAAGAAGGCTCATGACCCCCCCTTAAAGAGTCCAAAGAGATCTTAAAATTTCGCTTTTACAACGTGTAATTTAATTGCAGTTTCAAGACTTCAATATCCAAAAATTTTCGGAAGAGAGTTCTTTTCCCGCTTCTTCTTCAATACCTTGGTCAAACATTGCCTCAAATGGCATTTTAGAGATTTAAAATTCAAACAGTTAACGGTAGTTGATATCCCCCTTACTTTTCTATAGTCTTTAGCTCTAAAATGTGTTTTTAGAAAAGAGAGAGCTCCCGAATTACAGTCTCTATGCCCAAAAATTTCCGGAAGAGTCCCTAAATCCTTTTATTATCCTAAATGTTGTCAGACAAAGCCTAAAAGCAGTTGTTCCTATCAAGAATCATGGCGTAAGCGGCGCTATTGAATTATTTTTAAGGGGCGTTTTAAAAGTTTTTGTTTTCTTTTTCTTTCACGTGTGGCTCTCGTTTTTAGAGGGATCTTCGTGGAATTCTTGGATGATAAGTTTTTGCTCTTGGGGGTAATGGGCACCTCTGCTAAAAGTAAAATTTTGAACCTTCAGTTTCAAAAAATAGAGCTTAAAATTGCATTCTTGAAGCTTCAATGCCGCAAAATTTCGGGGCACAGCGCCCGAATCCGGCCTCTTCTCTTGACGGTATTAAAGATAACCTAAATAAAAATGTTTTTAAAACATTAATTTCGAAACATTTCGGGAGAGTGACCTTACTAACGTTACTTCCAAAGATGGTCTAAAGTAAAGATGGCTTAAGGTTTAAATTTTGAAAATTTTCGGAGGGAGATCCCTAATCACTTTTTGTCTCTTAACGTCTCCAAAGAGAACGCGAAATTGCGCATCTATATATCGAAAATCTTTTAGGGGAGGGTCTTTGAATTTTTACTTCCCAAATATAACTTAAATAAGACTTCTGTTCAAAATAAAAAAAAAACTCATCTTCTTTTCTTTTACTCTATCATGAAGAAATATATCCTGAGTTGTGCTTCAGTGTCAAAATATTTCAGGAGAGAAGCCCCGAGTTTTCTCAATTCCTTTAACGTCACTAAAGATAGCCTGAAATTGCGTGTTTCGAATTTGTGTTTTAGTAAGTATCCAAGAGGAGTCTTGATCCTCCAACGTCATCAAAGGTAGCATAAATAATTTCAATTTTGAAAAAAGTTTTGGAGGGAAGCTAAAACTTCGTAATTTTCTGTCTTTTCCAAAAATTACAATATTTTAATTCAGTTTGAAAATTTCTACCTGTCTTACAGTAATAGCTAAAAAAAAAAGAAAGTTGGGGGTGGGGTCTAAGCTTGATTATATGGGCCCCCTCCGAAATAAAAACCTATATACGCCACTGCTGTTTCCATTACGAAATTTAACTTGAGTTACCTTAATCCGAGTTAAAGATAACCCATTAATAAGAGATATTTGGAAAAAGCTCGGTTTATGACTTCAAAATTGCACTTTTAGAACTTTACTTTCGAAAAAATAACTGAAAGAACGTAAAAAACAACCAAGAAATCAAGTGTTTTAGGAGAAATATTTTCACATTAACAAAAAGAGTAAAGATAGGAATCCTTGAATCTTCACTCCCTTCATTTTACTTTTCCCCCTCTAAACTAAAATTACGTTCTCATATTTTAAATTTCGGAAAATTCTGGAGAGAATCGGTGAATGGCATGCAAGCAATGCACAAACCAAATGCTATATTTTTATGTGAGTTTTGATGAATTCCTATCCCCTTATCCCTTAAGATTTAATTTTTTTCTTTCTCTTTTGCAGTACCTAACAGTTCAGTTACATCACCAAAAACTGCAGTTTTGCTCTGATTTTTTTCTCTTCACAGTTCAGAATATAACTATAACAAGAAGTTCTGTCAAGAACTAAACGAGCCTACTTTCCCGTACATCGACATCGGCATTCTCGCATCTGATCATTATTCTCTTGATTATCTGAGACTTAAAATTATGTCAAACATACTTCTTTAGCACTAAGAGCTGACTTCGAAAAGCAAAATATACCCCTTTCATCAGATGAAATAGACACGTAAAAAGTAATTAACGAATAAATAAAGTTTTGTCGCACCTTTTAAAGAGTGTAACTGTTGCAGTTCCTCCGTAGAAAAAATCCCCCATCGTTTTCAAAATAATAATAATAATAATAAAATAAATAAATAAATAAATAAATAGATAAAAGTACAAAGAGCATCAAAACAAATTTTATCAAAGAAAGAAAAAAAAAAGGAAAAAAAAGCTCGTCCGTTAATAAAATGTCTCGAATTTCACTTTTAATCCGTTGCCAGTTGTTAAATATAAATAAAGAATAAAATGTTCTCGTGAATGAAAAATTTTTGTTACAAAAAAAACATCGTCTGCCAAAAAAAAAAAAAAAATAATAATAATAATAAATAAAATAAAACAAATGAATAAATAAACAAAAAATTGTCTGCACAGTCAGTTATTTTTTTTTCTGAGCCTGCATTTCCCCCATGTTTGCGGAGTCGGAGTCGGAATCAGAGTCTTTACAGAAGATTACTCAGAAAAGTACGTTACAAACATTTTTTATCAAAACCATTTTCTTACAAAGTTAGTTTGAAGGAAATCCGACTTTAAGTTCAGGATCAACATTCAACTCAAATTCCTCGCAGACGCTAATGTTAATTTTTTTTTCTGAACGGTTCAATATTGAACGAAAAATGGTTCAAATCAAAAAGCAAAATATGGGACTGTTCACTCAAAAGATATTAGGGGTGACAGCTTGATTGAGTGGTTCAATGTTGAACGAAAAATTGTTCAAATCGAAAATGTAGATACGGGAATGAAGTATCCTTGAAAAGATCTTTCGAACAAAAAAAAGTTTGTTCAAATCGGATTGTTCACTCAAAAGTTAGCATCGCGGGACCGGTTGTTTGAACGGTTCAAAGTTGAACCAAAAATTGTCCAAATCGAAAAATCAAATATGGGAATGAGCTGCACTCGATGAGATCTTTCGAACAAAAAAAAAAATGTATTCCATTCGGACGGTTCACTCAAAAGTTATTAGGTGGAGAAAGGTTGCTTAAAAGGTTCAATGTTGAACCAAAAGTGTTCAAATTGAAAATTTAAATACGGTAATAAAGTATCCTTGCCGAGATGCTTCAAACAAAAAAAAGTTTGTTTAAATCGGACTGTTCATTCAAAAGTTATTAGGGGTGACAGCTTGATTGAGCGGTTCAATGTTGAACGAAAAATTGTTCAAATCGGAAATGTAAATACGGGAATGAAGTACCCTTGAAAAGTTCTTTCCAACAAAAAAAAGTTTGTTCAAATCGGACTGTTCATTAAAAAGTTAGTATCGCGGGACTGGTTTTTTGAACGGCTCAAAGTTGAACCAAAAATTGTTCAAATCGAAAAATCAAATATGGGAATGAGCTGTACTCGCCGAGATCTTTCCAACAAAAAAAAGTTTGTCAAAATCGGAATGTTCATTCAAAAGTTATTAGGGGGGGGGACAGACAGACCGACCGACCGACCGACACACACACAAATTCCCCATCTCAATACCCTACTTTCAAATTTTTAATTTTTCGATATTCATTTTACCTTTCTATTTTTTTCACTTGGCGATATTTTTTTTTTTTTTTGACTTGGCGATATTTTTTAACTTGGCGATATTTTTTGGACTTGGCGATATTTTTTAGATGCATTAAGCTACTTTTAATACTTTTTTCGTCTTTCTTTTATTTTTAACGGGAAAGTAGGCTAAAAATGGAAATACGAACAGTACAACATTTGTATGAGATGTACAGATTTATGCACAGAATCATATGCGCGGGGGAAGCGGCGGAGAGAGGGGGTAAAAGGGCATTCCCCTCAGATAGGCATAATTGCAGAGTTTGCAGTTCTATGAAAGTTAACCTTGAAACATTTTCACTGGTACTGATTTCAATTCATAGAAAGGAAGAAATGGTATTCAGAAAGAAAAAAAAGAAGAAAAAAAATGAATGAAAGAAAAACAGAAGATAACCATTAAAAATATTTAAAAAACGTACAAAAACAATGAACAAATGTTTTATTTATTGTTTCATAAATTATGAATAAAATAAACAAGCATAAAATTATTTTGTTTCTCTGATACATGCTTTTTAATCATATGGGTCCAAAAGGACCCGAACACAGTATTAGTAAACTTTTTTTTGACAAGTAGGGTTATACTTCAATCAAAACAAAAAAAATACGTGTGTAATATAACATGAAAATGAACACATTCATGAAGTTAAAACGTTATACCAACGTTACCCGAAAATTTATAAGCAAATGAAATCTGTTTTGGGTCGAAAAGGACCCGAACACAGTAGCAGGGTTAACTAAAGTGATAAAATGAATTGAAATGTATTCCATCTAACTGCAATTTTCAATAAAAATGCATCATGACACTTGTTCAACAATTGTTGAAACTCGCCTAACTCTGGGGCAATGGTTTGCCGGTTACCCAAAGCAGGCTCAAAATCATGTGTAAAAACTAACTATGAAAACCGTAAGAACGGATAGAGAAATTTTACGATTTGATTTTTCTTGCTTTTTACCATGCATACATACTAGTTTACAAATATTGATCACAAAAGATTCGGTCTTCAATTTCGGAACATTTCCGATGGAATTTTCCGAATCTTCTTCCCCGAACTTCATTAAAACTCGTATAAAATTGAATTTTTAGAACTTCAACATCGTAATCGGTGAAAAGTCCTCCAAGGGACGGGCGATTGCCCCTCCATCATATCGATCGGTCCCGGCAAAACCGAAAAATTCCGGTTTTGCGAAAACTATATCAGTAGTAAATAGTTAACGTAATAGTTAGCAGTTCAAAGCTAATATTCAGTAAACAATCTTCAGGTTTCAATTTTTCAGTCTTTATTTATTGGTGTAGAAATTATTTTTTCTTTTTTTCTTTCAAATGGGGCTGCAGTAGAGGCACAACCTTTTGCAGACCTAGTGCGATTCCCCAATTAAGCATCCATTCTTTCACGTAGCATCAGAATCGGCGGAATGCCATTACCACGATATTTTGACGCCCAGTTTCCCCCACTAGATGGAGGCACCTGGGCTCTATTCGATGCGAAACTGCACTAGGAATTTAATTTTGCCAGGAGATACTATAAGCCAAACAAGTACTCGAGGGATCTTTTACATGCCGCATAATCATACGACATGAGCGCTGTCGATTTTCTGCATCATGAAAATCCACCGACTGGAGCCGGGTTCGAACCCGCGCTTTTGGGCGTAAGAGGCCAGCGTCTTAACCACTATACCACTCTGCCGGCGGTGTAGAAATTATAACTCCAGTCAATTTTGCAGTAACTTATATAAAAGGGAATTTCAACAGAAGTAAAATTTTAGTTTTTAAAGTAAAAAACCTGCTTTTTTTATTTTAGAGTTTTTTTTTATTTTAGAGTAATTTCGAATTCAAATGTAAGCAACTTCCTCAAATACTATACTCCCTTTTCGTAATCTTATAAACTATATGTAGAATAAATAGCAGCCATATCCCGAAATCGACAACTTTTTCTATACTTGAAAATTTTAAAGGCATCAAATTTAACAGCATCAACGAATTCAAGGAAAACTCTGACCCTCAAAAGCTATGTTTGATCACATGCAGGCATAGCGCACGCAATTTTATTGCATGATCTGCAAAGAATGCATTTCCCTTTGTAATGCATCAATAATCATTCTGCATGGTTTTTTATTCAGTACTGCGTTAACAAAGGAGAATTACTTTTCTTTACATTACGGGGGTCTGATGAATTGCTATATAAAAAGCGTTCTTGGAGGAGAATTTCCTTCTTTGATAATTATGTCTGCTACCAACTTCGCTTTATTTTTATTGTGCGTTTTTACAATTTGTCAGTATTCTACTGCTGATGAATACTGCGATGGGTGCAAGAATGCATTTAAAAAAGCTGTGAAAGGTAATATTTTGTTATGTTAAATAGAATTTTTGATATTTTTCCATTAAATTAACCCATTTATGCCCAAGTTTTTTTTAACAATTTTTTTCAATTTTTATCTGCTTAAAACTCTTACTTGGAATGGTTTACATACATTTTAGGCTTAAAATAGTTCGCCGTTGCCATATTTATTAAGTTATTTAACGTCCTATTTATGGGATATTTTGCAGATATGTGAGAACAATACGACCTTACTTGACTTTATTTTTGCAAAGTAACTTCATAGAAGGCATCTGATCAATTTTAAGCAAATCATTTTGAAATAGTTTGATTTTATGAAAAAAAAGGTCCAAAACAATTACTTTCTGTGGCTACCCATGCTGGATCGTTGCTTGACTGATTTGTCTGAAAATAGCTGTCAATAAATAAACTCTGATGTTCAAATAGGGGCTCTAACTGGTTTTCTCAAGAAGGACTATTTAACTTGTGAAAAACAGCTTTAGTAAAAGGATATACCCATTACAGGTTTTTGTATGCAGTAACTAACAAGCGTCCCGTTTTTAGGACACTGGGCATAAATGGGTTAGAAAAAGTATCTTATAGAATGCAGGAAGCTTCCGTACAATGCTATTACTATTTACACCACACTGCTAAAACTACAGGTTGCACAAGGCACCTTTAAAGGGTGAATCGTTGTAGCACCAGCTGCTCCCCCTGAAGGGTGCCGTTTGACTCCCTAAGGCACCTTTGAAGTGCCATTTGGCTCCATGTGGCACCCTTGACGCGCCATGGGGTACACGGTTTGGGGTCAAAATGTCGCGGCCGAAATGTCGCCGGTCCAAAATGTCGCCGGTCTAAAATGTCGCCAGTCCAAAATGTCGCCGGTCCGAAATGCCGCCGGTCCAAAATATCCCCAGTCCAAAATATAGCCATTCCAAAATGACGCTAAGTGCATAGTACAGATTTAATGTAGCCAGTAATTCACAAATACAACGCAGCTTAATAATGTAGCTCAATTTTACTAATAAGCTTATCACGATATGATAAACACACCTGTTCATGAATCACAGTGACTTTTTTTAAGTGTAGCAGTTTAGAAAAGTAGCTTAATTTATTAACAAAAAAGTACATAAATTGATTTCTTCTAAAGCTTAAATTATTTCAGTACAGAAGTAAGGATATAGTTTTTTCGGGGCTGTACTTAGGGCCCAGGGACGCTAAATTTCTTCCTTTTTAATACGCTTCTATTAGTTTCACATGTGGGTTTGTTTGTTTGTTTGTTTGTATGCATGTAACTCTGAATAAAAGATAAAATTCACGTTCTTTGCAAACGTAAAAGTAATATATATTAATACTACCATTATTAATACTAAAGGCTAAACTGTATTGCATGTTGATGTATAATAAGTGCATTTGCCATTAATTCTGAGTTAAAAATTTTTTTTACAAAAAATGTATTTTTTCCTGTGCATTTTTTGTAAAAATATTTTTTACATTTCGCCTCAAAGGACTCAACTGTTCTGTTAAGACAAAGAATAGAATATGACATTGGCAAAAAAAAATATTTCAATATGTTGTTGGCAGAGGAAGTTATGACCGTTTGAATATCGGTAAAATATGACATTTTTCATATTTCGGCCTTACGCAACTAAAAGCACGTTGAACTTTCCTCGGTTATTTATACATTATTTTAAAGTGCTTACACTGGTCTTTCAAACGACACGACTTTTGCTTTGGCAACTGAAATGTACAAGCTGTTTTTGGACCTCAAAAATGCTGAAAAACGTCAAAAATGCCTTGTTTTGAGGGCCTTCACTGACCTTACGGCAACAACTTACCTCAAATTTAACATTCATTTTGTAAAGTTTGAACCTTCTATATTCCATATAAGAAAAGAAAATTGGAGTTCAACAGTTCTTGGTAAGAGTTTTGGCTCACAGCAACTTCCATGTCTTGAAAATCCGCTTAATTCTTGATGCACCTTCATTTTTAGGGATCCATAAAAACTAAACAACTTAACTTTAGAACAAAACATTCTGGATTTGGTCTTTTAATAAGATAATAAACATTTGGTAATTTTCTGGAAAAAATCTGAGAGGTCATGAATCACCTCATAATGCTAGGCTAGGCATGACGGTTTCTCAGATTCTTGCTCTTAATGGGAAGTAACCTTCCCAGGTCCATGGAAGGGTTAAAGTTTACTTTAGCCTTTCGGATGCGCATTCGTTCTTTAAGCTCACTTTTGTCTTACTATTTTTTGAAACTGAGCTATGTCAAATAATTACAGAAATTTATGAAAATGATGAATTACCGGAGTGTATCAAGTCGTATATAGTAAGTGCTCTTTTCTTAATTAATTGTTTTTTGTTCATTGTAAATTGTTAGCTGTTCAAAATTTTAGTTAAAAATAGGTGTATTAAATTAATATTGTTAAACATTTCGCAAAAATGTTACTTTTATGTTATTTTGTGCTTATTTTGTTGTAATCTCGAACAATTTGGCTTTTATTCTATAAATTTTTTCATTCAAAATTGCGGCAGTTCTTGACACTTTACCTGTGTGTTGCCTTTGCCTGCTATGCGCTATTTATGCAGAGAAGGGATTGGCGAGAAATTTAAGAGGCATCTCCAAATGGGCATCATTTTTGGTAACTTTTACTTGGCTCCAAATTTGGCGAAAAATCACCAAATGTCGCCAAGCTTGGCGAATCTCGTGGCAATTAGAATGTAACTTGTAGTTTGTATTTCCAACTTAAAACGGAAAGAGGTTTCAAATTACGTCATGCACATGAAAATCACGGGCTGAGCGAATTGTGTTACTTTTTTTACTTCTTCGTTGCCCGTGGAATTCGCGAAATAAGCAACCAGAGAGGGTTAAAAAATGATTTTTTTTTCAGTTTTGGAATAAATAGTTAAAGGTCCATATTGTGAATCGTTTTCTATAGCGCTTAAGTGGTTAAATGATACATTTTATGAGAAACTTTTCGTAAAGATTAACTTATCTTTATTCTTTCACATGACAAATGTATCATTTTTATTTTCAGCCGAAATTGGATCCTGAGGATAGTCCAGAAAAAAGACGACAAAAACTGGTAATATTGAGCCATTCCAAAATAAGTTGCTTGTGATTTATTTATAGATTTTTGTGACATAAATTAAAATCTATAAAAAATTGGCTGAAAGAACTGTCAAATTTTGAAGCTGATTTGAGTCCTTAAAAATTAAATAATGATATCTATTGGTACTTTGGTAATAATTGCATGCCAAGGCCGATCAATGGATTTCAATTGCGCTTTAAAAACTTCTTGAACATATTCTTTAAGTTATTTGTCTCTTTATTTAGCTCATACTACCATTAATAATTTGTACGCTTTACAATCTTTGATAACATGTTAACACGAAAATAACTAATTTCCAAAAAAACCCAAGAAAATACCGAAATACAAGAAATACATTGGCGACGTTTCGCCAAGTACATTTTAAGTATATTAGGGGGATACTCCCGCTGACTCATTTATTAAACTCTTATTCCCGAAACTGCAAGCATTGTTGGTTGTATTGGATTTTGCGCCGAAACTGCAAGCAGTTCTCTGAAAATGCCCAGTATACATTGGAAACACGTTTGAAACACTTTAATTCAGAAAGAGTGTTCCAGTTGCTTAAATGTGCACTGAAATGTGCTCTGAATGAGCACTGTAAAATAAAAAAAATGCAGTGAAATGTGGTCTGAATCTCTTCCAAATGTGTCTCGCACAGGATGCTTGTTAAACTTGGGAACACATTTGAGAACAGATTGGGAGGCACTTTTGAGAACATATTTGAGCACACTTGTGAAATCAACGTTTTTTCGGATACATATTAGTTCAACAGTTTTCTTCAATAACAAGTCAAGACAATATCTTATAACGATTCGTTAGAAATTCTGTTGCAATGAGTTACGGGTTGTGTCGTTAATGTTACTAAAAAGTATGATCTTCCCTAGTTGAAGACCGTCCATGGCAGTGGTTGACAGCTACCCCCTGGACTACTGTAAAATTAATAGCAAAAACTACTTTTATAATCAGAGGAGTGTTTCATAAGTGCGGCAAAAAATGTGCTATGAAGTGTTTTAACCTTTTATCCTCTGAATTAATTTGTAAATGAATTTTAATGTCTTTTTTATCAACATATGCACAGAGTACAAAATTTTGACAATCGATCGGGCTTAGACCCTAGAACTGATAATAGCCGCTAATAAAACTTTTCGATCGCTGACACTAACTGTCGGTCTCTCAGCGAAGAGCAAGGAATGGTACTTTCAAGTACTAGAAGGATTCCAGCTATATTGGATTCATAATACTAAATTAGTGTAAGCAGTACTTCTGACTGCAATCAGGAAATAAAGGGTTGAAAGAAGGGACATGTGTTATTGTGTTAGTGTCCGAAAAAGGTTTTCAATTGCGTTTTTAAAAATCTTTAAAATGTGTGAGCACCAAATAAAGATTCTAAAAAGTGCTCTCAGAAGTGATTTGATTTGAAAGTGTTCTAAAAGGTGTGAAAAAAGTGTCTGAAGATTTGCAGTATTATATTTGAGTTGCTTCCTGTTTCGAACTCACCTGGTACCACTACATCATCGAAATCGAGCAGATGGGGCTTCCACAGTGTGTTTATAATGTCTTGTTTCGTCCTTTTTCTTCCACAGATACTGCAAATGCAGTTTTTTTTGAGCCCAAAAAATAAATGATATATTATACAACAAAGATAAATATTATAAGTATGCTTAACAGCGTTGCATTTCCTTTAAAGCAAGCACAATTGAATTTATATGTATTTTGAACAATTACGATTTCTCTGTACACCTAAAATGTAGAATATCCTGTTTGATTTAAAATTACACATGCTGTTGTTGTCCTTGTCTTGTGCCAGCTGGGCCAGCAATTTAGGGTGTGCTGCGTCACTTTTCCAACTGTACCGTCATTTGGTGCGAAGACCAACTTTTACAGGACACACATGCCATCCCAAGTAGCACACTTCGTTTTTTAAAGGTTGTAAAATGGTTATTAACGTTGTAACAACCGCTTAAAAACGTTTATAAAACGTTTAAAGGTTATTTAAAGGTCTGAGATAATGACCGCCCATTCATAGGGTAGGTAACCATTCACAGCACAACACATTCACACATGAAAAGGACAAGGACAGAGAGAAATTACACAAACTGCAGAGCCGGGATTAGAACACGGAACTGCCCCATCCGCATTCAGACTTCTCTGACCTCTAGACAATATGGTCGAATCACACACATGCTTATGATATACAAATGTATGCTTTCCGAATATGATCTCGTTCAGACTTCTTAGAGTAGTACTGCAATTAGTTTTGCAGACCCCCCAGAAGAGAGTCATCTAATATCTTTAAACGAG